>APFE031718692.1:112935-149445 GCA_000404065.3 Pinus taeda | reverse complement strand
AAGACATGAGGAGGGCAGAGAATACGCCCCGACGACCTGTAATGGGACAGGGCGTGACCGGCGCAGACAATAACCCAGAGTTGTGGGTACAACTTGGAGAAGAAGATAGAATCACAAATCAAGCCATTATGGAAACAGTACAAGAGTTGAAGAATGAAATGGCTCGATTACGGGAAGATAATGCTTGATTGACAATGGAGCAAGAAAGGATTTTAAAAAGTTTGTCCGATAGGAAAAACCAGCTACCTGCTAATCCTAGTGTGGAACAGCAAAGGATGTCAGAAGAGAAGAATCATCATATACCCCCTGAAGGATCAGAGGAACAGGAAGAACGCTCGGACAATGCATTCGAACAGCAAACCTCGAAAAGACAGAGGATGGAACTACAAGGGGAATTCCGCAAGACAAAGCCACCACATTTTGATGGAGAGCATGAGGAAGCAGCTGAAGCATAATCAATATGAATAAGTATTTCCAGCTTTATGAATACGATCATAATCTGAAAGCACGATTGGCTATCTTCCAGTTGCAAGGAAAGGCTACCTTATGGTGGGAAGAGGTGAAGATCGTAAAAGGGGTTACAGAACAAAACATAACATGGGATAATTTCCAGAAATTCTTTAAGGAAATATATTTAACTGAACGTTTCTATGATGAGAAAGCCAGAGAATTCCATGATCTGCGATTGGGACAGCAGACTATGGATGAGTTCATTAACCATTTTACTTCCCTACTTCGCTACGTGCCATATATAAGGGAAGAAAAGGCAAAGGTGCAGCGATTTGTTAGCAGTCTACCTCCGTACATGCGAGAGAGAATTGAATTCGATAATCCAAAATCGATGGATGAGGTAATCCGCAAGGCTAGAATCTATTATTAGCAAAGCAAACAAAGAGGAGAAACTGCTAATAGGAAGTGGAGTGAGAAGAAGGGTTTTAAAACAGCTGGAAACATCAAAGGAAATCACAGCAATGGAGTTAAAGGGACTGGCAAAGGAATAAACAACAGATTTGCGACGAAAACTACACCTAAGTTCAGATCTGCGAACGAGTCCAAGATCAGTGAACAACAAATCAGGCTGGATAATGAAGGAACAACAAGACCTCCTTTACAATGTTGGGGTTGTGGGGGACCTCATTATATTAAGAATTGCCCACAGCGAAAGGGAACTAAACAGTTATCCCAAATTCATGAAGCTTCAACTGTTGGCGAAGTGGGTCGGAGCATACCCAGAATCAATGCAGCGTTGGAGGATCGGTAGGCGGAGTACCAGCCAACCATGGTCGAGTTCGAAGGTAAAATTTCAAACCTTACCATATCTGTTTTGATTGATTCTGGGGCCACGCTAAGTTATGTGAACCCAAAAGTAGTGGAACGTTGTAATTTACAGTCTGTTAAATTTAAAAACCCTTGGTTAGTGTAATTGGCTACTGGAGTCAAGCGAAGGGTAACATCTAAGATCAACGACTGCTCTTTCACTATAGCAGACCAGCCAATAACAGCTAACCTGAACATACTTCCTCTGGGTTCTTATGATATTTTGATTGGAATGGACTGGTTGGAAAAGCATTGGTCATTAGTTGACTGTAAAACCAAAATTATCTATTACAGAGATCAACAAGGGAATAGCAAAGAAATGTAGGGTATTAAGCGACCAGTACAGGTCCGACCGATAACTGCAAATCAACTGGTAAAATGTGTACGGAAAGGCTGCCAAGTGTACGCCATTCAAGTGGGTTATGCGAATTCTAAGGATAAGATAGCATCTTTGAATAATATTCCGGTAATACAAGAATTTGCAGATGTGTTTCCGGAGGAAATCCCAGGGCTGCCGCCGCAAAGAGATATAGACTTTACTATAGAGTTGGTACCAGGGGCTGCACCGGTGTCACGAGTGCCCTACAGAATGAGTGTACCTGAGTTGACAGAATTAAAAATGCAGTTGCAAGAGTTACTAGAGAAGAACTACATCCGTCCGAGTGTGTCTCCATGGGGAGCCCCGGTGTTATTTGTTAAGAAGAAAGACAGCACCCTCCGGATGTGTATTGATTACAGACAATTGAATAAGTTGACTATTAAAAACAAATATCCTCTTCCCTGGATAGATGAATTGTTCGACTAGGTGAAAGGCGCAACCGTGTTCTCTAAGATCGACTTACGATCAGGCTATCATCAGATCAGGATTAAAGATGAAGACATCGCGAAAACAACCTTTAGAACCAGGTATGGACACTATGAATTTGTAGTTTTGCCGTTTGGCCTCACCAACGCCCCGGCAACCTTCATGTGTCTAATGAATGGTATTTTCCATCCTTATTTGGATCAGTTTGTACTGATATTTATTGATGATATTTTGATTTATTCACGCACTATCGAAGAACATCATGAGCATCTTCGAATAGTATTACAGACCCTTCGGGAACATCAGCTGTATGCTAAATTTAGTAAGTGTGACTTCTTCAAGGAAGAAATTCAGTATTTGGGTCACGTAATCACAAAGGATGGAATTGCAGTGGATCCAGAAAAGATAAAAGCTATAATGGACTGGCCAATTCCCAAAGATGTAGCGGATGTCCGATCTTTTATGGGATTGGCAGGGTATTATAGGAGGTTCATGGAAGGTTTCTCTAAGGTGGCATTTCCCATTACCTCACTGCAGAAGAAGGGGAAACTGTTTCATTGGACCCCGAATTGCCAGAAAAGTTTTGAGCGATTGAAACATTTGCTCACCACGGCACCTGTTCTAAGTATAGCAGATCCTAATAAGGATTACGTAGTATGTACGGATGCCAGTAAGGAAGGATTGGGAGGAGTCTTAATGCAAGAAGGCAGGGTGATAGCTTACGAGTCTCGCAAACTAAAAGAACATGAGCAGAAGTATTCTGCTTATGATTTAGAGTTGGCTGCCATGATACATGCCCTGAAGATGTGGCGGCATTATCTTATGGGCAGGAAATTTCTGCTGCATACCGACCACCACAGCTTGACCAACTACTTCAGCCAGCCTACCTTAAACGCTAGGCAAGCGAGGTGGGTAGACTTTCTAAGTGGTTTTGATTTTGATATAAAACACCTGCAGGGGAAGGAAAATAAGGTAGCAGATGCTTTGAGCCGGAAGGTACAGAATTTGTATGAAATTTCCATTAGTGGGTGGAAAAGTCCCTTCCTAAAAATTATAAAGGAAATTGCAGATCAAGACACTGAATATCAGCAGCTAAAATTGCAAATACAACAATCTGCTAGAGAAGACAGCCAACAAGAATATGAATTAGACGATGCTGGAAGAATTTATTTCAAGAAACGGTTATATGTGCCAAATCAAAGCAGAATCAAAAATCTGATTATGGATGAATTTCATGTTAGTCATTACGCAGGTCATCCGGGTTATCAGAAGATGATAACAGCAATCCGAAAAGAGTATTTCTGGCCAGGAATGAAGAAAAACATTGTCGAATACCTATCGCAATGCCTGGAATGCCAGCAGATTAAAGCCGAACATCAACACCCAGCAGGATTGTTACAACCACTGCCAGTACCAGAATGGAAGTGGGAAGTCATCTCGATGGACTTCATTACGGGATTACCTAAGACAAAAAGGAATAATGACTCCATTTTCGTGGTAGTGGACAAGCTGAGTAAGGCTGCACATTTCATACCAGTGCAATCTACATATAGAGCTGCACAGATTGCTCATATTTTTATGCAGAATATATTCAAGTTACATGGGCTTCCAAAGAACATAATTTCCGATCGTGATGTGAAATTCACATCAGCATTTTGGAAAACATTGTTTGCTAAATTAGGGACTCAACTAAACTTCAGCACAGCATACCATCCACAAACTGATGGGCAAACGGAACGAGTAAACCAGATGGTAGAAGATATGTTAAGGGCCTACGTCATGCAACAACCCACGAGGTGGGAAGATTATTTACATCTGGTAGAGTTCGCGTATAATAACGGTTACCATACCTCGACGCAGATGAGCCCATTCGAAGTTATGTACGGACGAAAATGTCGTACACCCACTAGTTGGGGAGGACCGAAAGATAAATTGAGCTTAGGTCCTGAAATGCTGAAGGCAATGGAGGATATGGTAAAGAGGGTACGTGTCAACTTGAAAGCTGCCCAAGATAGGCAAAAGAACTTCGCTGATCGGAAAAGGAGATTTAAGGAGTTTCAGGTTGGGGACCATGTGTATATTCGGATTCAGGCCAAAAGAAGTACTTTGCAGTGGAGCGGATGCGCCAAACTGGCACCACGGTATTGTGGACCCTTCCAAATTTTGGCAAGGGTCAGACCAGTAGCTTATCAACTGGCCCTGCCAAGTCACATCCGAGTTCATAACGTATTTCATGTTTTGGTCCTAAAGAAGTATGTGTATGACCCTAGGCATGTGATTCGATGGCAAGAGATTCAGGTGGGTGAGAGTTATGATAAATTCCGCAAGAATTGCACATGAAAAGGAAAAAACTAACTTACAAAATTGTGTATTGCAGGTCAAGCCAGAAGGAGAAGTTCTAGTTGAACCGCTGAGCATTCTCGACCGGAGAGAAGTGCAGCTGCGGAAACGAGTTATTACCCAAGTTAAGGTTCAATGGCGACATTTTGGGCCTGACGAGGCCACTTGGGAAGATGAGGAATTAATGAGAAGAACCTATCCAGATCTGTTCGGTTCTGAGAGACACCGAGACGGTGTCCAATCTCAGGGGGAGGAGATGTAATGACCAAACATTTTACGTAAATAAATTACTTATTTACCCTGTGGTTAAAGATAAAACAGAAATTACCATTTTCTGGAATGGATGGAAATATTATGTGTTTAAAATTAAATAATATGAATTGCATAATTATGTGTACATGATAATTTCATGTGAAAAGTTATTCCTCTCTTTTTTCTTGAGAATGAAAGGAAAAACAGTTGCCAGTACACTAGGGAAAAACCCTAACTGTTTTCTCTTCTCCTTAGAAAAGGGGAAAGGAGAAAAGACCTGGTTTGTTTTTTGGGAACAAAACAGGAAAAAGGAAAAAGAAGGCACTGAGCAAAGGAGAGAAGTGCTACGTCTGGTGAGGACCAGATAGCACAGGCACAATTGTGCTCCCTTTTGCAGAGGCTGTGGCCGGCAAAGGATCGCTTGGGGGAGAGACGCAGTACAGACGACTGGTCTCGCGGCTGGGAGGATATCAAGCATTAAACCATTTTCTGTAAGTGGTAGGGGTGCAGACGACAGTATCAGGAGACCAGGTAAGTATCTTCAATCTAGAGGACTCAGAAGATTAAATGTTATTGACAGCACCGATATTTCGTTATAGTTACTGTGACATTATTTATGAATGACTCAGAACCTGGTGTTAATGAAAATACTGCTGTTACTGTATAACCTACTTTGTCTATATACAAAGATATATGATAAAGAAAGAAAAGAGAACTGATATAGAGAACCTACAGGTTATCTGTACAAATATTCTATTCTGCATACTGTTAGGAATCATAAAAGGAAGAAAACAGATAACTAAAGATTACATACATTTAGTCTGTGCATGAACCTGTATAATAGAGAAACCATCAGATGATGATAAGCAGGTATATTATTAAGTCTTTTACCCTTGAATTAGTGAGACTGAAATTCATGGAAAAGACTGTAACTACATGAATATGAATAAAACAGAATGAACCAACTGCCGGTGTTCGGATACGAATTGGAAAGGCACATAACTAATACAGTTCTATAGAAGCATAACAAAGAGAAACGATAATCAATAGCTGAAATGCAACCAATAACAGAGAACTCGCATTACAGAGCTATAATCAATAAGAAAAAAAAAAAAATAACCAGTGACAGAGAACGCGTATTACAGACAATACCTGTAATGCCGAGAACACATAAATATTACATATAAGACTGAGAAGAGGATAGCAACCTCATGCAATCGCTAGTATAGACTGTATTTCTTATCACAAGTAAAACCCTCTAATTTAGTGACTGTACAGACCCGCTCAGAAAACTTATGGGTTTTTGCATTGCAAGAATTATAACATAATACGAACATAAAAAAAAAAAACCATGACAAGACTATGCCGGTTGCGACCAATGTGGGTCGAGAGGCGGCAGCATGTACAGGTGGATACCACCCGGTAGCGCAAAGCTACAGTACAGTAAGAAAATAGAAAAACAAGAAATCAACGTTATGATTAACCTCGCAGAGGGTTTCCATTAAACAATAATAGACAATAATCAAAGTAAAAGGGTAGAACACATGCCCGCGTATCATCATGGCGGAGAGGGTTAAATGATAGCTCGCGGCGAACGATATCATACGTAGCCAAAAAGCGGCTTACCCTTAACGATGGAGCTAACACATAGAGAAATCATGTTAAGAATCTGGCTACCCATGTAAGAACTATATGATTATAACATTATTATACAAGAAAGTCGATAGTCGTAATAGGAAAAGACTATCCGCAAACAAGAAAACACTCTCAACTAAACCAGCAACTTAGATACGCCATCATTGCCACACGGTAATGCGATAATGAACAAACCATGTTCCATTAATCATTAAGAAAACATATATGGTCAAAGAATTTGTTCAGGACATTTAAAGATGTCCGAAATGGATAGAACTGGGAATAAACCCTTAAACTCAAATACATTAAGCCGCTGTTACATTGTGACCGAGTCCATCAAAATACAAAAACAAACGTAAGCTAAATATTTACAACAGGAAATGGATGCCACTCAGGATTGAACTCGGCTCCTGAGATTTAAACCCAAAAACCTAAAACCCTAAAGGTATCTAACCCTCGGCATCCTGTAAACGGACATCAAATCCCAGGACTAAAACATGGAACAAAAGAAGAGCCTGCCGTAAGAGATTTAACCCGCCTTCAACAATAGATCTGGTAATCATCCCTGGCAGGAAAACTAGTATGAGGTCGAGTTCAAGAACAGTAAACAACAAAGCATACTGCGGAAAGAGACTTACCTGTTTAGGTTGAATGGCGGAAGACACTGCCTTTTCATTCCCGCGACCTCATGGATCTTACATGATTCTGCCACATCAATTAATGGATTAATCGAACTGTAAATCTCAGTGGAGGAGAAGCGGTCAAGAAAAACAAATTAATAGCTTACCCTTCTGTCGATGAACATTCTGGAAGATGAGACCAGCGAGCGCTCCACCATCGTCAAGTCGTATGACTGTGGTTCACGTGTGAGCAGAGAGCCGAACCAGAAAGTCCTGTGACAGACACCGGAGGGAGGAACCGCTCTCTGGAGCCAGAATACTGAGCAAATGACCCGAAACTTCAGGTTGGGAACCCTATATACCTTGCCACCAAAGCAACCAAACTCTCCACTGTCCGATCTAAGGTTCTCATCAAGGCCGTCCATATCAGTGTTAATCCCGAGGAAGTGGTAGCCGCGTTGTGACATTAAATGTCTCAGCTACCGGAGGGTAAATATCTGCGTGGTAGGTGGGTTATGTGGACCGAGGCCAGTTGTCATTGTATTCACACATTGCAATTGAATAATCCAAGGACGAGCAATGGGTCCGTTCACTACACACAACCAGGGTTCGGACAACGCTTTAATTAAATCAAACTATATATAACAGTTGTGTATCGTGGTAAAAACATATACCACCATG
Source organism: Pinus taeda (assembly GCA_000404065.3). NCBI lineage: Eukaryota > Viridiplantae > Streptophyta > Pinopsida > Pinales > Pinaceae > Pinus > Pinus taeda. The sequence continues at coordinate 141,795 of APFE031718692.1, read as the reverse complement.
ATCATGTAGCGGTTGTGTTACACGTGTAATAAATTTTTTTTTTATTATGAAATGTTGAGTTTAGAAGGTTATGACAACAACGAATGACATTTGGACAGTTCTCAAAGATATGTATGAGATCAAGAACACCAGTCGAACTTTGTACCTCAGGAAGAAGATTCTCTCAATCAAGATGGAGGAGAATGAGTCTTTCTCTTCATTCATATGCTGGATAAAGGAAGTTAAAGATAAACTATCTGCTATCAGTCAAACCGTGGCAAATGATGATCTAGTGACAATTACCATGAACGACATGATGGATGATTATCAGATTTTTATAACTAGATTAAAAGAGAAAAGCCTCCAGGCTTTGAAGAGCTCACTGGGATTTTGCTACAGGAAGAGGAAAGGAGCTTGTCTCGTAAACTTCAAAATTTAGATCTTGCATTAGTGACAAAGTTCAAGCCAAAAGGGAAAGCAGTCGCTGATCACAGGAGAGGCAGCGCATCAAGAAAAAGGAAACCACAAGGACACCACAAGGTATGACCTTGCATAAACATGATTCTGCTCCTAAATGCTTTTATTGTGGTAAGATAGGCCATATTGCTAAATTTTGCCATAAGAAAAAGGTAGATGAGGAGAGGTACAAGCACAGAAGACACGCAGGTCATTTGGCTGATGAAGATGCAGATCAGAATCAGGATGTCAGATTGTTTATGGTTTTTGGACACCTAATCCTCAATGGTTTAGTGTGGAAGCCGAATGGACAAAAGGAGTCCAAGAGACCTTGGGATGTGAATCCCAACGGTCACATAATGTACTATAAATGTATATCATTTGTGAATAAAAATTGTACTTCATGATTTATCTTTCCTATTGTTCTTGCTCCCATGTGTGTTTAACATGGTATCAGAGCCATGATGTGTGGCCTGTGTAGTTTTATTTCTCAAGGTTTATCCTTTAGTTAAAAAAAAAAAATGAGATATTGTTATTTCCTGAGCAACTGGTCTGAGCTGCCTTGAATAGTGTTGGCTTAGTCTTCATTACCTGTAACGCTCCATTAATTCTACCTACCTATTCTTCTGAACACAATAATCGCTCTCTGACTGTCATAAACGTTTAAAAAGAAAAAGAGCATCATTACACCTGTGCCTCTGCTGCCTGACAATTCACCTGATTATTCTCACCTGCATTACTGAATGTATTTGAATAGCCACTAAACTTGAACGCTGTGGCACGCTGTTTGCATAACATTTGGCATAAACAGCTTTTGAGTTTTGAATGTCCGATCCTTCCTCCTCTGGCTGTCCTGACAGAGAACTAAACACTCAGACCATGTGGATTCTCGGCACTAGTTGATTTCGAAACGTTGTTCCTTTCAAAATTTATCGTTTCAAATTCTGTGGATGCCATCGACCTATTTGTGATGTCTGTTTTTTGTTGAATGGGTGATTCTCTAAAAGCTAGGTATATGTATCTTTAATCGCATTTATATGAAGACAAGGATTTTTAGGTCTCTCTATCTGTTTAGAGGAGCTTGCGTTCCTATTCCTGAAGGAAAAATACCCAGAACATAAGTTCATTGGTGAAGAAACTTTTGCAGTTCATGAAACTAACGATTTAACTGATGCACCCACCTGGATAATCGACCCTGTGGATGGAACCACAAATTTTGTTCACAGGTTTCCTTTTGTCTGCATTTCAATTAGGCTTACGATTGGAAAGGTTCCAACTGTGGGTGTTGTTTACAATCCGATAATTGGTGAGTTGTTTATAGCTATCCGTGGAAGGGGTGCTTTTCTTAATGGGAACCCTATAAGTGCATATTCTCAGACTGAGTTGGGGAATGCGCTTCTTGCAGCTGATATTGGTACAAACCGGGATAAAGAAATTGTTGACATCACTACAAATCGGATTAACAGGCTACTTTTCAAGGTACGGTCATTATGTATGTCTGGCTCTTGTGCTCTTAACCTCTGTGGAGTAGCATGTGGGAGGCTTGATATTACCTACGAACTTGGTTTTGGAGGTCCCTGGGATGTCGCTACTAGATTTCTTATGTAGCTGCTTCCTTTGAAGAAAACATCTGCAGAAATTTTGAAAGCGTCGTTCATAGTTGTCACATACTTTTCAAACTCTTCAAGACATTGTAGGCTTTGGTGTTGGCCTTGTTTCAGATTGTCAAGGTCTTTCAAAGCCTCTTCTACATATGCCCAAAAGCACGAGTCCTTAGTGAGGGACACAGGCTTGGTGCGAATTCTTTGACGTCTTGAACTGTGAGTTTTTTCTTTCGCTTCCATCCATTCCTGAAGAACTTTATGGCGTTTGGGTCTTCCATCTAAAAAATAGTTGCCATTGCTGTTGTTGCGATAATAATATGCAATATCCAGAGGCTCTACAAGTTTTCTGTATGTTGTGCCAGCATTTATCCACTTATTTTGGGATTGGAAATCACTTGGAAACTTGTGATTCTCCCACATTTCAATAATTTCATCCCAAAACCCTGCAAGCTTTACCGTACGCAAATTAGCATCCATATCTCTCTTCATCTCATGGTTCTTGAAGGTATCATAATATCCGATGCCATCGTTCTTCTCGCAACGGTCCTCTTTATACCATTCAATCTCTGCCATAACACGTTGATTTAGGCTTAATTTAGTAGCTAGCTTATCAACATTTCTGAGGAAACTGTCTTCAATTTACCCAACTTTTCGTAGGGCACGCTATGCACCATCATTCTGAGCTCCAAAACCAATAGCTTCTAGCTGTGATGAAATACCCATCTCGTAAGAGGATTCTGAACTGGAACTCGCTATTCGTACCCCTCTTATGGAGTTTTGCATAACCTCCTCCAAAGCAAAATCATACCTTATGTGCTATTATGTGACGGTTGGATATGTAAGGTGAGTTTCAATGTTATTTGAAATGATGGTGGCAGTATGAGATTTCATATCAAAATGCATGAAATTGATTGGGAAGTGGTGTGAATTTGCTGGTTGAAAAACATAAGTACATTCTTTTATTTGAATTAAAATCCAGCCATATGTGAATGGAATTATTGGATTGAGTAGTGTTTGATTTTTACTTCTGTATCAAGTTAGAAGTCCAGATTGTAGAAGTCCAGATTGTATTGAGTTTGGAAATGGCATGAAGATTGTTGAATTGAGCACTAGCACTACCGCTTTTATTTCAGTGCTTTCTCAACTTACTGTAACAAATGAGACAGAAAGCATGGTATCTCAAATATTGAAGTGAACTATTGTTTTCTTTGAAGAGAGTGGCAAGATCAGAGAACACTGATTCATACCCCAGTCAAGGCATATGAGCATTCAAGTCCTGTCCATGACAGTGTTATAATTATTGAAGTTTTGATAGCAAGTTTGCAGTTGTTGTTGCCCCAGTTGTGTATTTAAAACTCATTATAGTGCATTGATTCCTTGATTCCACTGCTGCATAAAGAGTTTGGTGAGCTAATTGTAATCTCTTATGTTACACACTGATCATTTGCTGAAATTTATAAAGTATATTGTAGTGACATTGAATTGTGAGTGATTGTTGCTTCTTCTTCACTGGTTGATAGTTGTGATCAGTTTCTTTAACGTATAAGATAATGAAGAAAATGACCAGACTTGATAATTCATTAGAGTTGTTAAATACTCTGATACATTCCACTGTTGATGAGATGGTTAAGATCAACAAAACCTCTCTATTCAATATTAAAATATGTCTACAAAATGCATAGGAGAATATTGAGTTTTTGCAGCTTGAGACAAAGCTACAACAAGAAGAATTAAAGCAGTGGAGTCATCATTCTGAACCTGCTTTTGTTCAGAAGATTGAAACAAACTCCCATAAACAGCAAGTTAATAATGCAGCAGTTGTACATGCAGATACAAAAATTCAATCTGCACTTCCCAAGCCCATCATCAGACCTTGGGAACAGCTTGTTCACAACAAGCACAGAACTGGTCTTGGATATGACAAGGACTTGTCCTTTCATATTCCAGACTACGCCAAGCCCATCCATTTTCAGAGTGCTGGATTTATTCATGACAGTTCACTTGTTCCTCATGACAGTTCACCTCAACAGCAACAACAACAACAACAGATTGTGAAATGCCAACACTGTGACCGAGTTGGCCATCTGAAAGATCACTGTTTTGATCTTCATCCATGTAAGCACTGTCATAAAACCAGTCATTTTTCACACAAATGCTTCAGAAACAAATGTCCTGCAAGAACAAAGATTCATCTAGGATGGATCACTTCTTGGCAATGGGCATCAATAGCCAAGAAGATATTTCAAACACATGTCAGAACTTGTTCCAGAATATTGAACAGTCTTGCAGTTGAGTTTTCTCCATCCTCTCACCTTGTATCTGACAGGGGGGGAAATGATGGTCATCTACAAGCTTCAAAGCCACATCAAGCGAGCCTGAGCCACAACATGCCACACCAGTTTCAGAGGTGTAGCTAGAGACAAAGATGCCCGTGAACATGCCTTCAATTGGCAATCTGGGACACTTCCTCTAGTAGAAGACTTCAGCTTCTTGCCAGTTTTGGAAGAGTTCCAGGAAAAAAATTGAGAACACTTCCTTTAGCAGAAGACTCCAGCTTCTTGCCAGTTTTGGAAGAGTTCTAGGAATTGCATTAAGCATTCCAGAGTTGTTGGTCATCCTTAAACCATCACAGGTTGAGACTTCCCTTTTCAGGTTGAAGTTTTACCTTTTATGCGGGGTGAGACCTCCCTTTTATGGTTGAAGGTTTCCCTCTTCAAAACAATAGGAGCACTTCCTCTAGCAGAAGACTCCAGCTTCTTGCCAGTTTTGGAAGAGTTCTGAGAACTGCACTAAGCGTTCCAGTGCTGGTGGTCATCCTTAAACCACCGCCCTTTATACCAACATTTCATAGAGCACATTCAACCTAGTGCTGCCATGCATATTTGCACATTTTGTATTACAGCTCTCTTCTTGGACTCATACATAACCCTTCGGATTAAGGGGGGGAATGTTGGACACCTAATCCTCAATGGGTTATTGTGGAAGCCGAATGGACAAAAGGAGTCCAAGAGACCTTGGGATGTGAATCCCAACGATCACATAATGTACTATAAATTTGTATCATTTGTGAATAAAAATTGTACTGCATGATTTATCTTTCCTATTGTTCTTGCCCCCATGTGTGTTTAACAATGGTTGAGGCTAAGACTGCTTTAGCTACTGAGGAGGGTGAATCAGATATTTGGTTTGTAGATTTTGGAGCCTCCTCACATATGATAGGTAAAAAGCAATGGTTCAGAAATTTTAGAGAATCCAACACTGGAGTAAAAGTATACCTTGGAGATAATAGAGGGTACGAGATCAAGGGACATGGACATGTCCTTGTTACTCTGCCTGATGGAAAGATCATGAATATATATTTGATGTGTGGTATATTCCTGGTATTAAGAAGAACCTGATTTCTGTGTCAAAGATTACAGATCAGGATCTCAAGGTAGAATTCTTTAAATCTCATTGTATTATTAAATACTTGTTAGACCAAATGAAGCGTATTGCTACAGGTATTTGCATAGGAGGACTTTACAAACTGGATGTGAAGAGTATGCCACAACAAGCCTTGATGTCATCGGATAAGTCTACTGAAAATTTGTGGCATCAACGATTTGGGCATATCAATTCTAGTGACTTCCTTCTGTTGCAGAACAAAGGTATGGTAGATAGTCTTCTTGTTTTAAAGAAGTTGCATATTAATAGTGAAGCATGTGCATTCAGTAAGCAACATAGAGATGAATTTCTTGCCATTAAAGATAGAAAACAGAGGGATATACTTGAACTTGTACACACTGACTTATGTGGTCCAATGCAGACAAGATCGTTAGGTGGGGCCTACTATTTTTTAATATTTGTTGATGACTTTAAACAGAAAAGTCATGCTTTTGAATATTTCAAGCAATTCAGAAACATGATTGAGAAGCAGACAGGAAAGTTCATCAGGATTCTTTGATCATATCAAGGTGGATAATTCAAGAAAGGGATTTTCATCAAATACTGCAACGAGCATGGGATACAACAACAATTTACAACACCTTACACTCCTCAGCAGAATGGAGTAGCTGAGAGGAAAAACAGAACACTGGTGGAGTGTGCTCACAGTATGTTGAAAGGTAAGAATCTAACCAATGGTTTTTGGGCAGAAGTTGTTAATACTGCAGTATATTTAAAGAATAGGAGTCCTACTAATAATCTTGAGTATAGAACTCCTTTTGAAGCATTGTTTGGCTTCAAGCTTGTAGTAAGTCACCTTAGAGTATTTGATAGTAAAGCTTTTGTGCATGTTCCCAAAGAAAACAGGAAGAAGTTAGATTCTAAGTCCATTAAATGTACCTTCATTGGATACTGTAGTGAGTATAAAGCTTATAAATTGTTTGACTCTTTTACTCACAAGGTGTTTGTGATTAGAGATGTATTAATGATGGAAATCCTGTTCAAAACAAGGAAGAATGGCATGCACCTCTACTTCTGGAAGTGGAAAGTGAAACAGGAATCGGTCAACAACAGGAATAGAAGCAAGAACAAACGCAGGAACAACAGCAGGAACAACAACAACAACATGATAATGTGGAAGGAATCGAGTTCAGTCCACAAAGAGAAGAAAGCAGCAGAATAAATTGAAACCCCACCGCTCAGGAGATCGAGCAGGCCAAAATAGTTACCGAATCAATATAGGGATTGTGCGCTCATGAATGGTATGTTAAACATTACAGAACCTTCTAATTTTTATGAAGCTAGTAAGAGTTCTGAATGGAAGGAAGCAATGAAGGAGGAATATGAATCAATCATTAAGAACAATACTTAGGATCTAGTAAATCTTCCTAATGATAAAAATCCCATAGGTTGCGATGGTTATTTAAGTTAAAATTTAAAGCAGATGGGTCTATTGGTAAGCATAAAGCAAGCTTGGTGGCAAAGGGGTATTCCCATAAAGAAGGTATTGATTTTGAGGAAACATTTTCCCTTGTTGAAAAATTAAATACTATTAGAATGATTATTGCTTTAGCCACTAAGCATCATTGGAAAATACATCAATTAGTTGTTAAATCTGCGTTCTTAAATGGTGACTTAAAAGAAGAAGTATATTTTGAATCAGTTATCGGAGAACCCACAGTATGAACATTTTTATGCCAACGTTTCAAACCCCAACTGGGATCCATCATCAGGACTTATGAATGATGATAGAAAAAGAGCTGCTTAGAAGGAAATAAATATTAATGTGAAAACAATTTTTGATAAGCAAAGGGTCAACTTGAATGTTTTATTTTTATTTAATTTATTTAATTATTTATTCAGTCATTTATTTATTTGTTGAGATACTAATTTTTATTTTACTTTATTAATTTGCTTGAGATTCATATTAATATCTAAAAATAATTGATATTAATATATCTATTGTATTGATAAATGAAAGTTTTAATAATAAATAATATATTAATTGATTGTTATAATTCATTAATATATGAAATTAATTAATATTAATAATAAATTAATATTGATTAATATTAATACATTATTAAATTGATTAATGCTAATTAATATTGATATATTAAATTAATATTAGTATATATTGAATTAAATTAAATTAATTAATATAAATAATATCAATAGTTAATTAATATCAATAATTAAATTAATTAATAATGATATTAATATAATATTATTATATAATAGTAGATATAATAGCAAGGCGTTTTTACAACTAAGCTTCTCTCTAATTTGGTCAGAAATTAAAAGGGTTAGGGCTTCTCTTGATAATCTTGGACGCTTGGCTCTCTCAACACACCTTAAACTAGCTAACAACATCAACAAAAATCTCTGGTCGATTATTGATTCCAGGATTGCTCTGAAAGCTGATAATGAGGGACAGATTGCTCAGGTAAGGCAACACAAGAAATTGTCCAATCTGTTGAGCAGGAACAAATGTGATAACACCTGCCTAGAGTCTGATAGCACTGATAATATTTCACAAGATGTCGTTTCTGGCTGCTGTATAAACAACGTGATGGATAACACATTCAAGATCGGGTTGGACAGCGTTAGAGCTAAGGAAAATGACATAAACAACGTTAAGTTGGACAACATTCAAAACCTTTATAAGCAGAGCACAGAAGCGGGCATCGTTGGTAATAATATAAAGAATAACAATTTCCATATTAACGTTAACGTAGCAGTCAAGGATTTTAATAGCGTTAACGTTCTTGCTATCAACGATAACACAGAAGGTTCGAACGATAAGGGTTCAAAGAATAAAGTTACAAACGATAATGCAGAATCAAAGAATAACGATAACGTTAACACAGGTACAGATTTTAATAGCGTTATCATGCTTTCTATCAACGATAATGCAAAAGGTCCAAACGATAAGGGTTGTTCAAAGAATAACGTTACAAAGATCAACGATAACCCAGAATCAAAGAATAGCGGGTTCAACGATGCCAAAGGTTCTAATAAAAATAACGTTAATGCAGATGCCAAGATCAACGATAACACAGAAGGTTCCGCTATGAAGATCAATGATAACGCAGAGAATGACGGTATGAATATCATCGATAGTAAAGCCAGAGGTTTTAATAAAAATAATGCAGATGCCAATGATAACGCACATCGAACGCATAATTATGATGCAGACAGTGATAAGGGTAACCCTAAAAATAAGAATATCGGTTTTAAGAAGAACGACAAGGATACTTCCCTTAGCACTAGCAATAATAATGCGCAGGATCATGGTTTAGACAACAGAAAAAGTCAGGCTTCAGCAAACCTTTGTGAGACAAAACTAAGAAGAAAAGTTGTCAATCTATCTTCCCAAGAGTTAGAGCCTCAGATCATTAATGTTCTCAGCAGAGGCATGGGGTTTGCAGTTACTCCTAAAAACCTTCCTATTGAGAAGATGATTTGTAGCATAGAGGAGGGTATTAACAACTTTCCTTTAGAAGACAAAGAATCTTTAAGACAGGAGTTTTCTCTCATTATGAGAAAAGCCAAAACTCCCAAAAGCAACTTAAGTAAAGAAGAGCAAAGAGCATTCAAATCCTTGCGGAACAATGACAAGATTGTGGCTCTTAAGGCAGATAAAGGAGGAGCAGCAGTCATCTTGGATAAAGAAGACTATGTATGCAAAATGAATGAACACCTAAAATGTGGCAGTTATAAGAAGCTGAGCAGTAATCCCATCCCCAAGATTATGAAAGAGGTAAAAAAGATCATCTTAGACTCCAACCTTGACGATAAATTGAAAAAGAAACTTATCCCTTCTGGTGAAACTATCCCAAGAATTTATGGTTTACCCAAGATCCATAAAGAAGGAGTGCCTCTTAGATCAATTGTTAATACTATTGGTTTCCCAACCTATGAGCTTGCTAAGTATGTTGCTAAAATTCTTAAGTCCCTTGTTGGAAATACTGATTCCTTCATCAAAGACTCCCACAATTTTGTGAATCTTATTAAAAATGAGAAGATAGAACGCGATGACATTCTTGTGAGCTTTGACGTAGTATCCTTATTCACCAAGATTCCTCTTGATGAATCCATTCAAGTTATAAAAGATGTTACTGATCCAGGGACTGCAAAATTGGCTGAAATTTGCTTAAGGTCAACTGTGTTCACCTTCCAAGGAATATTTTATGAGCAGACATCTGGTGTGGCAATGGGATCACCCCTTTCGCCAATTGTGGCCAACCTTTACATGGAATACTTTGAAAAGAAAGCCCTTGAATCATACCCCTTAAAACCAGCATGGTGGAAGCGATTTGTCGATGATACCAATATAAAATGGACCCATGGCAAAGCAGAACTTGACAAGCTTTTCATGCACCTAAATTCTATCTCTCCAGAAATAAAATTCACTATGGAACTTGAAGAAAACATGAGCATCCCATTTTTAGATGTTCTCATCATCAGAAAAGAGGATGGCTCTGTAGGGCATAAGGTTTTCAGGAAGGTAACCCACACAGAAAGTTACCTCCATGCGGATTCCCACCATCACCCAGCTCAGAAGTTTGGTGTTCTGAACACTCTTGCTATCAGAGCCCTTCAAATTTCTGACTCTGAACATCTAAATGAAGAAAAGAATCATTTAGTCGCAACCTTTAAAAGTATAGGCTACAAGGAACAGGAGATTAAAAGAGCCATAGAGAAAGCGGAGAAAAGGTTGTTGTCTCATGAACCTAAGGCCCAAGACTAGCCTCAATGTGGTAAGGTCTTTCTACCTTATATCCATGGAGTTACAGATAAAATTGCTAAAATCCTTAAGAAGAAAAACATTATTACCCATTTCTCAGCACCTAGAACGATTAGGCAAGGTATGAGGTCTGTAAAAGATGACATTGACAAACATCAGCTTAAAGGAGTCTATAAAATAGATTGTTCATGTGGAAAAAGCTACATTGGTGAAACAGGTCGCTCCCTGTAGACAAGGCTCAAGGAGCATGGCGCCGATATTAGGAATGAAAGGTCTCGTACTTCAGCCTTGGCAGAACACTCCTCAAAAACAAAATACCATATCTGCTTGGAAAGCACCTCAATTGTCGCAAGGGAAGAACAACATCATAGACGAAAGATCAGAGAAGCACTTGAAATTATCAAGCACCCTCATAATCTGAACAGAGACAATGGCTTGGAGATTAGCAGGAGCTGGCTCCCCTTGATCAAGGAAATCAGAAGTGCCAACACATCCCAGGTATAGCATATCCCTTACCCTTATCATTAAATAAATAATAATTATAAAAATAAATAATCAAATAAACAAATATATTAATACATAAATCAATTATTTTAATATATTAATTAATATTAATATTAATTAATTAATAATTAATTATTTATGATATTAGTATTAATCAATTTAATATACTAATACTTATTAATATTAACTAATTTAATTTATATATTAATTCTAATTAATATATTAATATTAATATATCTTCTTCGGATCTATAGGATGGAATACAAATAACGCAGCAGAATTGGAAGGCCTTTGGAGAGGACTCAAAATTGTCCAAAACTAGAGATACATTCCCATTATAGTAGAAGGAGACTCTCAACTCATTATAAACATGGCCACAAAGATCCAGCAGGGTTCAGAAGCTCAGAAGGTAAGCAGAAGCTGGAGAATGGCAACCAGGCTTGAGTCTCTCCAGCAATGGCTACAGAATAACAAAGCCATATCCTTTAAGCACATTAGGCGAGAAGGAAATAAGGTAGCGGATTTTCTGGCTAATCTAAGGGCAGAGCGAGGTAAGGAGCACCACGAAGGCCACTTACAGGAGCTTGTCTCGGAGACTAAATGGACAACTTTCTAGGATATCATTAAAAATGATATGCAGATAGAAGAAGAGGCATACCCAGATGCGGGTGACAGCTTGAAAAATAGAGGCCATGTGCCGGCCACGTAGAGAGTACAGCGAGCCGGCGTCTGGGAGTTGTGAAATGAAGGCTTTCAATGCGGAATTGAATGGCATTCAATGCCATTTACACCGGTTGCAGCCCCAAGGGATCAGCGAAGGGTATAGCAGGATGGGAACCAGAATGTTCGAGGAGGATTATCGGTCTGCACAATTGTGGAATTGCTGCCCGACAGCACCCGAGAATGTTGGTCTGGTGAGGAAGGAGGGAAGTGCCAGAGAACGTATTCCTTGGCGCAAAACCAGGCACTGTGCAGGGGCGATAATTCACTCTCGGCCTTGTGGGAAGACAGTTGTCGGGGTTGAACAACAATATAGAAACCTTCTCTCGGCAGCGAGACTCTTCAAATTCTCCATATCTGAGGTGAACAGGGAAGAGATAGCAGTTAAGAGCAAGTAGTCAGAGGCAATGAAGCACCATAAGCCTAACATGGCTCCTCGTCAACGTGCCACTCCCCGCCGCGGGCGGAATTCTGGACAAAGGGGTCATTCTAGAGGCAGGGGAATTCACAACCCGCGGCGTGTCTCCCCGCTTGCTTGCGCCTTGCCAAGCTCTCTCGGGTCTGAGGATTCTGGGAATCCCATTAGCAACACGGTGCAATCGGCAAAGTTCAAATACAAGCGCCGAACCAACAGACCCATCATCTCTGCGTTGATTACAGTTATCTTTGCCGAAGAAGATGAAGAGGACGATAGCGGGAATGAGGATTCAGAGGACAAGGAGCCCAGCTCGGACAATTCCTCTCAAAAGGGGGGAAAGGAAGACAGTTCATACATCCCCTCCTCTCAGAGTAGACTGGAAGAGGATAGCACCTGTGTTCATTCGGAAGAGCAGAAAGAGGTTCTACAAGAAATTGGCAGCATATTGGCTAAGGATACTACAAACACAGCTCAGCAATCGTCAGAGGACCCCTAGGCAATGGAAGTGCCCAGGAAGGGCAAGGAGCCGGAAGTCTTCTTTGGCAATGTCCTGTACCTGAAGCTCCCCCCAGGAATTCATCGTCCTGAAGACATCCCGGATGGCATGGAGGTGACTTGGGAGCCTGATCCGGAACGGGAAGCAGCAGAATGGGAGGCGGCGAAACGGGAAGCGGCAGACCCCGCGGAATGTTCCAAAAAACCCAACTGATACTCACGGCTAGGCGGGTAAGGTCTGAGACTCCGGGTCTGGGGACTCTGCATATGGTTTTTTGCTCTATTTTCGCAACAAGTGTTCTGTTCGGGATCGGCTACCTGTGTTTAGCAATCATGGCGACGTGTTCTCCGGCTAGTGCACCTATGCTTGGCACCTATGCTTGGCTCATTTTGAAAATGCTCTGTTTTTTGGCAAAATTCCAAGCCTGTAATGTATCAATCTTTCGCTTGGAAATGTCTTTTTTTGGCTGACAACTTTCATGTAAAAGTCTTTTACTGTTCTAATACGCTTAATGCTACTATCATGTTGACAAACTTTGACAGAGAGTTGTTTAATCACTCTCAGAGGTTAAAACCTCTTGTATATATTTTTTCAATTTTCTTAATATAATTAGTTTAGCCTTTGCCCAGAAATATATATATATATATCTATATATATATATATATATATATATATATATATATATATATATATATATATATATATATATATATATATATATAATATTATATATTAATATCATTATTAATTAATTTAATTATTGAGATTAAGTAATATTAATTAACTATTGATATTATTTATATTAATTAATTTACTTTTAATTCAATATACTAACATTAATTTAATTAATTTAATATATCAATATTAATTAGCATTAATCAATTTAATAATATATTAATATTAATCAATATTAATTTATTATTAATATTAATTAATTTCATATATTAATGAATTATAACAATCAATTAATATATTATTTATTATTAAAAACTTTCATTTATCAATACAATATATATATTAATATCAATTATTTTTAGATATTAATATGAATCTCAAGCAAATTAATAAAATAAAATAAAATTAGTATCTCAACAAATAAATAAATGACTGAATAAATAATTAAATAAATTAAATAAAAATAAAACATTCAAGCCGACCCTTTGCTTATCAAAAATTGTTTTCACATTAATATTTATTTCCTTCTAAGCAGCTCTTTTTCTATCATCATTCATAAGTCCTGATGATGGATCCCAGTCGGGGTTTGAAACGTTGGCGTAAAAATGTTCATACTGTGGGTTCTCCGGTAACTGATTCAAAAGATACAAACCACAGATCTCTTAAATCCAGAAGAAGTATATTTAGTGCAGCCTGAGGGGTTTGTTAAGAAGGGAGAAGAGCGCTTAGTATGTAGATTAAAGAAAGTTTTATATGGTTTAAAGCAAGCTCCTATATCCTTGTATGAAAAAATTGACTCATTTTTCCTCATGCATGGTTATAAACGGAGCAAAAATGAACCCAATTTGTATATTGTGTTTAATGATGAGGGACAAATAGTGTTGATTTCTTTATATGTATATGATTTTATAATGATAGGAAGTACAAACAATCTCATTGAAGAAATCAAGTAGCAATTATCACAGAAATTTTAGATGAAGGACCTTGGAGAAATGCATTATTTTTTGGGTCTAGAAGTTTGGAGAGATTCAAGCCAAAATTTCTTGTCCTAGGGTAAGTATGAAAAGATTCTATTGTCTAGGTTCAAAATGGATGAGTGTAAGGTTGCATTTGTGCCTTTATAGTAGAATAGCAAATTTCAGGTGAACGATGGTTCGAGATATGCAGATGCAACACTGTATAGACAATTGGTTGGTAGTCTTATTTATTTGACTACAACATGACCCAATTTAGCTTATGCAATGAGTGTTTTGAGTCAGTTCATGACTCAACCTCATGACAACCATTGGCTTGCAGCGAAAGGAGTATTAAGGTATCTGCAAGGAACATCAGACTTTGGTATTTTGTATTCTGATTCATTTGATGTTAGTTTGACAGGTTATACAGACTCTGATTGGGCAGGAAATTTAGATGATAGAAGATCAATTATAGGTTACGCCTTCAGCATTGGTTCCGGGGTCATCTCTTGGTGAAGTAAGAAGCAGCGTACTGTTTCCTTATCCTCAGCAGAAGAAGAATATCAAGCTATGTGTGCAGCAGCATGTGAGGCAGTGTGGTTGCGTAGACTTCTCCGAGATGCAAGAGAAGAATAGACAGAAGCTATGATTATCAATTGCGATAATCAGAGCTCCATCAAACTGGCTTACAATCCTTTGTTTCATAAAACACCAAGCACATAAACACTCAATTTCATTTTGTCAGGGAAAAGGTGCAGTCCAAAGAGATTTATGTAGAGTATTGTAATTATTGTGATAATAAGGTTGATATACTCACTAAGTCTCTGGGAAGACAGTTTGATTTGTTTAGGGATATATTAGGTGTGTTTAATAACCCCTTTCTCCATTAAGGGGGAGTGTTAGAATTAATGGAGATTAGGTGATTATTGTTACGTAGTTATGATTGTGCTTTTCTTAGATATTCAGTCGTTTAGGGATTTGCTTTACTATCCCTAACAAAATGTATCTATTTATTATTGGAGTTTAATGTGAAGCCTAAGCGGGTGCATTTGCTTGTAGGAGCTCCTGGTGATCCGCACTTGTGAGCTCCTCTTGTGTTGTTTGCCAAATTCATGTCTTCCATGTGCAACTGTTGACAGTCCTTGCTCTTCAATGACCAGTGATCTGCAAAAAGTTGTTTTAATTAAAGTATAAGTGTACATATAAACTTGTGTCTATTGAGCTACTTGGATTCGCCAAGGGGTCTTTTTTTTGACATGGCTAATATTAAAATAATTACACAGTTTCTTCTCTCTACTAATATTAAAGGGAAGTGACACTTTGAGTGTCATATTGGGTGAATAAGAAGGTACCTTTTGATCAAGAGTTTGAGTAATATTAAAAATAAAATACAAAAAGAGTTGCAGTATAATTTTATCTTAGAGCTTGTTATACTCCTATACCAATAGGTTTCATTTTTCATGATTGACTGGAGAAATGCCAAATATGTTCATCCTTTCCATGTTGCAAAGGTTCCATATTTTGTAAACAAATGAAGAAAATTAAAAAATGAAAAGAGGGTATGCCCTAAAAGAAAAATCAAAGGGCAAAAAGAGGGAAATGGTCAAGTGAAAAATGAAAGAAATGAACCCCAAACCAAAAGACCAGGAAAGTGTGCTAGTTCAAATGCCACTACTATTCCATTTTTTTAAGAATTTCACTATGTATAGTTGCTTGAAACTTATAAAGGTTCATGAATGGCCAAACAACTTAATCTTGGCTAGATTCATATTTCAATTTACTTGTGTTAGAATAGAGAACAAAGGTTTGTCCAAACAGTTCAAGCTTGGCAGATGAGTAGATAGGTAGAGAAGCAGAGGAGCCCAATTGTTTAATTTGGGCCCTTGGAAGAGATAAGGGTAGATTTAGATAGGATGGCAGCTAAAAGAAAAGAAGAGAATTAGGGTTTGCTAGTTCAAATGCAACCAAGGATAATGAAGAAAAAATGTTAGGAGTAATAGGATGGGTAAGTAGTTTTGATATTGCAGAAGCAGTGGCATGAGTGATCTTCTTTCTCAAAGATAGTTCATATTTTGTGGGTATCACAACTACCATGACAAAGTGTGGTGACAAATCAGATGTTGCATGTCCAACTTCCCCTCTCATTCCCCTCACATCAATTACTTACTAACATCCCCCAGGATATTGAGATCTGCTATATATTTCTAGACCGCTCCACCTTAGTTGAAATTTGGACAAAATGACATTTTCTCCATGGGCTAAGAAGCCACATTTCTTGTGTAAAACATTTATCTTCTATTAAGCCTAAGCTATTCAGCTCTGCTACTAAAAACCCTCTCATTTCCCTAAGCCTAAGGTCCTAACTCTACAACTTAGTGCTTCCCTTCAAAACCCATATTAACATGCTAACTCTATTATATAGATCCTATATAATATTTCTCCCGCCCCTATTATATGTAAATACACAAAAAAATCCCAAAAATATTATAAATATCCCCACCCCTGGCTTAATATGGCTATATACTAAGGTTCACAGGAATTATTGGTTCAAATGGAACCATATAACAACCCGTCGTGCATACAAATAATGGATTTCATTTAACATTTGGTTAAATGAATAACCAATCCGCCCAAACCCAAAGTTGAAATACATTACAAAACCCCGCACAAACATTATAAAAACTTTGAAATATTATGGTGGGTCCTTGTGCCATAGCCCTCCCCCTTTTTTGTATGCCGCCAACCGTTGGATCATAGCCCGTAGATCTGACAGCCCACATGCATATCGGAACCCCTCCGATCACCGATCGATAGCGTTTGGGGGATGGGTGGTATTGCCACCGTACAAAAGATAGGTGTCCACTTCCCGGCATGATCGGAGCCCCCCCCTCCAATACCACCTTGGCCCAAAAGCGGTGCGGGGAATACCGCTTATCGCCCCGCTGCCTCCCTACTGACATCACACTTGTGTCATCAGCTGAGGTCGCACCCACGTCAGCGCCATGTCATGCTTAAGTCACCACCTCGTTGCCGCCGTGTCACCGCCATGCCACCCCGCTACGTGACAAGCCTTTACGTCATGCTGACGTCACTTGACTGAAGCGTGCCAAAACCCGCCAAAATCAAATCTTTGTCAAAAGGCATAAAAGAGTCATTTTCGCTCATTTTTGTTTATTTGCGCTGTGCAACCTGTGCATGCGATTTTTCGACCAAAACATCTGTTTGACTACACAGTCCGCCACCCAGCTAAATTAAGCCTGCAAACCAATCTTCAAGCTTGGTCTGCCACCTACATTTTGCACAGGGCGCCCATTGAAGCAGGTATTTACCCGAATTTTTCTCCTAAACCCCGTTTTTTTTCTAGTTTTCTTTATAAATTCACCAAAAACGCCCAAATTTGAGATAGAAATGCTGTGCTGCCTACAAACTAGTGCATTGTAACCTCGATTTTTATCCATTTTACCAAAAATCCCCCAAGATTCCATTTCCCTCTGCAAATTCTCCCACCGAGTCGAACTTGAGTTCACTCTGCTCTGTGATTACCAAAGGAAAAAGCCCTGAACTGTTTCTATCCATTTCTTGCTAAAAAACTCTGTGAGCTATATTTTTTACTACAATTTTTACCCAGTGAGTTAATTCTGAGTCGAATTCGGTCTGCGATTCCTAGAGAAAATCCACAGAGTTATTATTTTGCCTATTTTACTTACACAGACCCAAAAATTCCAATTTCAAAATCACAAAATTGAGCCATGGAAGGTCCAGTAGCCCTCAATATAGCCCCTCTTAATGCTCCACATAAGGAATTGGAGTGGTTTCCCTTAGTTGATAGGGATTTTCAAATCCAGGACTTAGTTGGTGACATAAACCATCTCCAAGCATTCTGTGAAGTCAGGAATAGTTACTTGAACAAAAATGATTTCTATGGGATATGGGAATCAAATCTACCCATGTACTACCTCCCCTCTGTCAATATTTTCCCTGATAGAATCCACCTATGCTGTGAAAACTATGAACCAACCCAAAGGGTAGTCAAAACTCTATCTAGAACTACCCTCTTTCATATAACTCCTGAGTCCATAAATCAAATGCTAAAATTCAAACCAACTCAGCCTCTGGCTCCTCTTACTATGAAATTCTTGCTTGATGAGGGCCCCAAATTGTCCAGTTCAGAGATAGCTCGAATTGCCCAAACATTTATGAGATTAGATCGCCAGCCTATAGAGCCATCTCCTTTTCACCATGTATGGTTCAATGAAGTGGGTAGATTCCTCATTGATATGATATCTTTTATCTTGGGATTCAAGACAAGTGAATATATTGATGAGACTGTATTAGTTTTATTGTTGATATTCACTCCAGGGTAGCCCCCTGCTGTCAAATACAACTATGCTAAATTCATTGCCAACAAGACCCATGACCAACTCTTGAATCTAGACAGGGAGGGAGTCTTCAAGTACTCATCCTACATCTATCACCTGTTCCTGTATTATCAGCCAGACATTTTCCAATTTCCCATTAGAAAATTGGATTCTAAAGGAGAAAAGAGGTCTATGATTTTTTGGACCTCAGTCTTTCATGAAGTCCGCAACTCTCCTTACTCTTACTATGAGTTTATTGACATGTTTATATATCCAACCTCTTCTCTACTGATGAGGGCTCCTCCTCCTAGCTTATCTTATGATATGTAGAAAATTCTACAGCTCTCCAAAAGCTATAAAATAGGTGACTGGTACTTGTACCAGAATCACAATGAGATCAGGATATATGGCTATGAGCTATGCCCCTACAAGCTGCCAAAATATGTGCCGATGAGGTTGTTTTCCTTGGAATATTTCAGGCAATTTATTAATTCAGATTTGACTCATTTTCATAGTGCCAAGAAAAAGGCTCAATTGAAATTGAGAGACTAGTTAGGCCCCTACATCATGAACAAAAAAGAAGGATGGAAAGATGCTGATAAGATATTGGGTGAAAAACTCAGATTAAATAGGAGCTTTTGCTGGGTACCTTATGACCAAGTAGTTTTATTTGTGAAATAAAGAAAAATTTAGGCTATCTCCCTACAGTCAATGTAAGTTTCCTAAAATAGAAAAATTTGCCAACTGAGATGAGTGGGTAGAAGGCACACTAATTGAACAGCTCACTGAGGAAGAGAAACTGGAACAAACTATGAAAAATCTTGAAAAGACCCTTGACCTGGACTCTTTTGGAGAGGTGTCATTCAAAGTGCCACAACAAACCAGAGAAGGCACATCAATTGCTGGAACTTCACAGCAACCGGCCCAAGGAAGCACTACACCAACTACTAGAACATCAAAGGGAAAAGAGGTGCTGGACTCAGAGAAGCACATGATGACAAATCCACCAACAAAATCAAAGGAACAGGGTCAAGGGCAAGCCCCTTCATTGCAAACAAAAGCACCAGAGGTACCAGCATTACAGACTCCTCTCAATGAGGAAAGAAGCAAGAAAAGGGACAGAGAAGAGACCACACCTGCAAGTGGATTAGCAGAGTAGCCAAAGGCCAAAAGGCAAAGAGTATATCCTCTACTTTAAGAGGAAATTGTTGAAGAAATCACAGAAAGCCCAAGAGAGGAGAGGGCAACCAGCCAACAGACATCCACCAGCTCTCACAGGCAAGAAATGGAGAGGCAGCATAGTATGGAAGTTTCCTCCTCAAGGCCGCAAAGTAAGCAACGTTCTGATATTAAAAGAACATTAATGGACATTAAAGACAGAATGAGCCATTGAGACTACAACTTTATGATCAATTTCTCAAAATGCCACCCTCGAAACAGCGAAGATTAATGGCTGCATATGACATTAAGGAGGAAAAACGATTTTAAGTCATTTTAAGCCTAAAGTTCAGCAACCACAATCAGTAGCTGACTATATAAGAACAAATCTAGAGGTCCTTGCCAAAGACATACACCCAATGGACCAGATTGAGCTGCACAAACAAACTGGTGAAATGGTTTACTCTACATTGGCATATAAGGCAATGTTGGCCCAAAAATTGCAAAGATTCATTAAGCAATACAGCCGCCCAATTGGATTTGGAAAAAATATCTTCTTTAGCCAAAGACAACAAAATAAAGACCTTAGAAGAGATAATTATTGAGTTGGGCCATAATCCCAAGGATGCCAAGGGCATCAAAGCACTGATAAAGAAAAAGGAAGAAGATATTGTTGCACTTAGGAAGCAATTGAAGCTGCCCGTTACCGTGCACCCACAAACTACAGAACTTGCACAAGAAAAGGCAGAAGAAGACATGATGGATTTGCTGATAAAGATGAATCAAAGGCTAACTGAAATGAAGCAAGAATTGGAGAAAGCATTGCAAACCAAGCAGGGAGAGTCGACCTCCCAGCCACCTGAAACAGATCCGACAGTTACCACTGTCCCTCCCACAGTTGTAGCAGCAATACCTCCCACTATCCCAACAACAGGTACGTCAGCCACAGATACTTCAGCAACAACAACAACAACAGTACCAGATACTAGCATGAGCATGGAAAAGATGATGAAGGCAATAAAGGAGTTAGAACTCCAAATGGAAGAGCTAAAGGAAGCCAAAGAAAAACTAGCCAAGTAAGAGGTAATCTATGATAAATATAAAATAACTATGGCAGAAAAAACAAGAGAGGTAAAGGCCTTGGAAAATAAGGTAAAATACTTGGAAAAAGATCTTACTCTCCATAAACCTCTATCAGAAATCAGAACAATTTTGTGGACTAACATTGGCAAATCTATCACTGATCAATGGACATCAATTCAAACAATCCATGAGCAAATTGATTTGATAGACATAGCCCAAGTAGAGATTCAGAAGGCCAAAGCATCATTGGGAAACATGCTCAAATAAGCCAATAAACTAATTCATTTTTTGAACACTCACACCAAGGAACAACTATCAGCTTTGGAGATCAGGGATAGAACAAGCACCATTTTGACAGTGAAAAAGGTGTTGACCATGAGGAATTTTATACAGAATCTAGAAAGAAAGTGCCAAGAAATGTAGATAGAAATAAATGCCTTTACAGAGAAGTTTACAGTCTTGTAGAACAAAGGTTTACCTAGCTTATTAACCAGTGATCATAGACTGTTGACACATGCACACTATGCTCACAGGGTAAATACATATGTTGAAAATCAGATTACAACATCATCAAGCACTTCAGAGGATAAAACACTTCCATCAGGACAGAGCTTCTATGACAAGTTGGAGAATTTGTTCTATATCGAGCATGAAATAAAACATCTTTTTGCAGTCTAGACCATCTTCTACAGGTATACTGAAGATGATGAAACATTAATAAAACTGCAAAGACACTAGTTGCCAATAGACCAATGGTGGCAGAGCATGTTGGAGGTTTTACTAATGTAGTTTTAATTTTCCTTTATCATCTGCATTTAATCAAATGTCAAAACACCTGGCAAAGATGAAAACAACAGAGGAAGGGAGTCAAGTTGGGACTATAGCTCATTAAAACAGGATCACGCACAGATGAAAGAGCTGGGGCAACAACTCAGCAACACCAATAAAAGAAAGACTATGAGCCGACTCACTGGGTGTAAAAGTCAAACGTATTTGATCAATTAAAGTGGCCAACGCAGTAGCAATTACTTCTGCATTCATTTCTCTCGGTTTCCAATATCATTTATTTCCCTTGTAAAAGTAGATGGATGAAGTTATTGCTTGATATTTTCTTCACAAGATATTTTGTAACTCTTTTTTGTATAAATACCTCCCCAAGAGATGTATTCGAGGTTGGTGATATCTTTTCTGGACTGCTATGTAACTCAAAAAGCTTATGAAATAAACGAGCTGTTGGATTTCACTGTGATTGCACCGTCTGAAGTGGAATTGATGCACTGGGTCTCTGCTACAGAATTCTTGAATCATTTACGAATCAATAAGTTTTTATAACAACTTTCAAATGAACATAACAACTTTTAAGGAAGAACCAACTGCATTTTATAGAACAACTTTTAAGGAAGAACCAACTGCATTTGAACAAAAACTGGATGCCATCACTAAAGGTATGGACAGACTTGGAGATAGAGTGGAAAATATTGAGAGAAAATCTTCATGGGAGGGCCAACCGAGCAATAATGCAAGAAATCCAAACTTTAGAAACAATCAAAATCCAAATGTAGGAAAAGCTAGCCCTGATCAAAACATTAGACCTCCATTCCAAGAAAACTATGTTGAAGCCTCAAAATCTAGTGAACCAACAGAGGATACCCAAATTTGCTTAATGGGTCTAGATAGTGAACAACAAATTTTCCTAACACAAGAAGACCAAGAGACTCAATCTGTCAAATAGTTCCAAATTCAATCAGGAGATTCTTTTGATTTTGATTTGATAAACAATACAATCTTAGGAGTAGAAGAATAGACGTCCCTAATGATCCCAAGAAGAAAGCAATCAAACAACCTACCAAAACCAAACCCAAGGATCATCATATACAAACTATTCCTAAACCAATTTCCAATCCAAATAGTCCAACAGTTGAAGATATTTCAGACCTAGAAAAATCAAACCAGCACCCTTCACCTATTTTTCCTCTTGAGGAAATCATAGAGGAACCTTTAGAAAACGGTGTAAAACTGACTTTAGCTCATAATAATATTCCAGTGAAAGAATCAGTTACAGAAAACTTAGCTAAAAAAGAAAACCTTGCTGCCCGAAATGTCAAAATACAAACAAAAAAACCTTTCAATTTGGAGACCGAAATAAGCAAGTTAAAAATAGCCATTCCACTATCTGAATTGGCTAAGCATGAATTTTTTAGAGAACAAATCAGCATATCACTACAACTTTCAGAAAAAAAAGATTCAGTGAATGTCCTTGATGACCAACCAGAACTTATATTTGGTCTTGAAGTGAATGGAAAATCGGTAGATGGAGGAGTTCCTCCATTCTATGTGAGTTTAAACATTCATGATAAGATACTTCACAATGCAATGTTTGATTCTGGTTCCTCTCATAATTTGATGCCCAAATTTGTGATGGAAAAATTAGAACTAGACATAACTAGGCCATACAAGGACCTATTCTCATTTGATTCTAGTCAAGTCCGATGCCTAGGATTGATTAAAGATCTGTGTGTATCATTGGTACAATATCCTGCTAAAACAATTTTAATGGATGTAGTATTGGCTGATATCCCACCAAAATATGGAATGTTATTATCCAGATCCCGGGGTGCCAAGATTCAAGGATCTTTGCAACTTGACATGTCCTATGCCACCATCTCAGTCTTTGGCCATCCAAAGAGATTATATAGGAAAACCTTGATGAAATATGTGGTCAATAGCCAAGACAAACCCCAAAACTTTCCCATTTATTCCATGCATTCAGACATGGATTCTTTCATCTTGTACAACGCTGAGATTTGCCCCCCATCTGATGTCAAAATTATGGTCTTAGGCCAAGAGGAACTCCTAAATGAGAAATCCACTATTCAAATCCAAGAAGTCTTGGAGAACAATAAATTGACAGTCACACAAGAGGAATCCCATGAGACTGAAAATTCAAATTTGCCTGCTAAACAAATTGGAAAAATTTCTGATACTAGTTCCAATCAAGAAAACCTGTGGTATCTAGAATTCGATGGATCTGTCAATAAGCTAGGAGCAGGGCAAGAATTTGGATACACAATATGCAAAATTATCATGTTGAAGGACATGCATATAGGTTAAATTTTAGATGCACCAACGACATGGCCGAATAAGAAGCCCTCCTTCTAGGGCTCAAAGTGATCAAAAGCCTAGGGGTGGATAGGATATCAGTTTTAGGAGATTCTGATTTGATAATTCAGCAAATGAAAGGAAACTTTATCACAAATGATCCTAGGTTAAGAGCTTACAGAGGAGGAGCAACCCAAATTTGTAATACCTTCCTAGAAAAACAACTCACCAAAATTCCAAGGAATCAAAATTTGCATCCTCACAGTCTAGCAACCTTTGCCAGTACTTGTAAATTGCCATTTAAGCCTAATCACCAATTCTTAGCTGAGATTAAACATAGGCCAGCTGTACCTGATAATGTAAAAAATTGGCAAGTATTTGACAGTGACATTCAAATCAATAATTTCCTGACCCTCAAAGAAGAGTTTTCTAGCACAAAATAGATACAAGCACCATAAGTGAAAATGATCAAATAGACACAATTGAGACACACATTTATGCTGAAACAACAAACCAAATTCTACATTCCGCGAAGTTTGCTAAAATAGATTTACAGGAACTTGAAGGAAAAAATTGTGATGATGCTATTGGAGCAGAATGTGAAGTGATTGATTTGAAGGATAATTTTTTACCTACATGCTCACTCCTTTGGAAGATATTTTTGACTCAAATGACATTTCTGGGAAACCTAAAATACAACCATTAAATGCAAAAATTGAGGATTGTAATATAGGAACTGCAGAAAATCCCAAAATCATAAAATTGTCCAAAAATTTGCCAATTGACCAAAAGACAAAGTATGTTGAACTGTTTAAAGAATTTCAAGATGTTTTTGCATGGAGCTACGAGGACCTAAAGTCTTATGATACATCTGTCATTCACCACACTATACCTCTCAAAGAAAATCAAAAACCTTTCAAGAAAAAACCTAGAAGGATCAACCCTGTGCTCCTCCCTTTAATTGAGAAAGAAGTTAAGAGAATGTATGAAGCTGGAATTATTGCACCCATTAGATTTTCAAAATGGGTTTCAAATTTGGTGCCCACTAGAAAGAAAATAGGAGAGATTAGGCTGTGTGTCGATTTGAGAAATTTGAATAAAGTCTCTTTAAAGGATAATTACCCCTTACCTAAAATGGATCAAATTCTAGAAAGGGTAGTGGGTGCTTCAAGGATCTCACTGTTGGATGGATTCTCAGGCTTCAATCAGATCCTAATGCACCCTGACGATCAAGATAAAACTGCTTTCACAAGCCCTTGGGGAACCTTCAAATATGTGAAAATGCCATTTGGACTTAAGAATGCAAGGGAAACTTTTCAAAGAGCAATGGATATAGCTTTTGCTAAAGAGATTCATGATTTCCTAGTCATATACCTAGATGATCTCATTGCCTTTTCCAAATCAGATCAACAACACCTAGATCACCTTAGACATGTATTTTTAATTTGCAGAAAATATGGTATATCACTAAATCCAAAGAAATCATTGTTTGGCCTTGAAGAAGGAAAATTATTGGGCCATATCATCTCCAAAGAAGGCATTAGAATTGATCCAGATAGAATACAAGCTATTCTGCAAGTTCCTCCCCTAGAAACATCAAAGAACTACAAGCCTTTTTGGGGAAGATCAATTTTCTAAGAAGATTCATACCAAATCAGACCGAGCTGATAAGATAGCTGAATAACATGCTGAAGAAAGATTCCAAGGTTAAGTGGACAATAGAAGCTAAACAAGCCTTTGAAGAAATAAAAAAAAGCTTTAAATCAAACACCAATCCTTACAAACCCGAATTTTGACAAGGACTTTATCATATTCTCATTTACATCAGAACATACAATTGCTGTTGTTTTTCTTCAAAAAGATGAACAGGGATGTGAAAAACCCATAGCCTTTTTTAGCAAGGCACTTAGAGATGCTCCACTCAAATATCAAATCATGGAGAAACAAGCATATGCACTTGTAAAGGCCATTAAGGACTTTAGAGTTTACATCTTATACAATCATGTGATTGCTTATGTGCCCATAACTGTTGTTAAAGACATCCTAACCCAAGAGGGAATTGAAGGCAAAAGGGGCAAATGGATAGCTACGATACTAGAATATGACATTGAAATCAAACCAACAAAGCTGATAAAAGGACAAGGATTAGCTAAACTTATGACGGAAACCAAATTTCAAGCCCTTGACATAAATCAACTGGATAATGAGTAGGAGATGGAAACTCCATAGATCAATCAAGCCTTTTTACAATCACCTTGGTATGCTGACATATGTTTTGTATTATTAAACCTGCAAGCTCCTCCAGGATTATCCAGAACTAAGAAAAGATTTTTGAAAATGAAAGCTTCCAAATTCTGTGTTTTAGATCATGCTCTCTTTTGGAAAAATCATGAAGGTGTTTTATTAAATTGTCTAATCAAAGAAGAAACTGACAAAGTACTTAAAGAGTTTCATGCAGGGGATTGTGGTGGACATTTATATGGGAAATCAACTGCTGATAAAATCCTAAGGGTTGGATTTTATTGGCCCATCCTATTTTCTGATGTAAAGAAATATGTAACTTCTTGCCACAAATGCCAAACCTTTGAAGGCAAGAAGAAGTTGTTGCCTCTACCCCTCAAGCCCATTTCCATTGAAAGACCTTTCCAACAATGGGGTTTAGACTTCATTGGAGAAATTCACCCATCCTCATCTGCCCATCCTAAGTGGATTATGACTGCCACATATTATTTTACCAAGTGGATAGAGGCCATTCCTTGTAGGCAAGCCAATGACTCCGTGATCATGCAATTCTTAGAGACCAATATCTTGTCTAGGTTTGGCTGTCTTAAAAAAATTATAACAGACAATGCTGCTGCTTTTAAATCCAAGAGAATGATCAATTTCTGCCATAAATACCACATTACCCTAGGCCATTCCATGGCCTATTACCCTCAAGGAAATGTGTAGCTAAATCCTCCAACAAAAGCCTGATCAATATCATTAAGAAAATCTTGGAGGAGAATAAGAAAAATTGGCATAAAAAGCTTATCAATGCACTATGGGCAGACATATTGACTACTAAAAGATCCATTGGAACAAGTCCCTATGAATTGGTTTATGGTATGGAGGCAGTATTCCTTCTTCTTTGGGAATCCCTATAATAAAATTGCTGCAAGAAATACAGGCAGAACCCAATGATATTCAGAGGAGAATCAATCAAACTATTCATTTGCAGCAGACCAGAGAGGAGGTGTATCAAAGATCTCAGGTGCTACAAGAAAAGCTAAAGAAGATATTTGATAAAAGGACTAAAGAAGAGGATTTTTATATTGGATACAAAGTTTTGAAATTGGATTCTAGAAGAGAAGATAAAGGAAAACATGGGAAATTTGATTTCCTGTGAAGAGGACCATTTATCGTTCATACTATACAAGGAAACAACACCTACTTTTTGAAAAGCCTGGATGGTACAGAGGCAGAGGATGGACCAGTCAATGGTCGAATGTTGAAGCACTATTTTGATTCAGTTTGTTGAGATGTCAACACTTTAATTTGTACATAACAATGTTTACTTTTTGCAGTTTATTTTCAGCAATAAGATAGGAAGGAATATGTATAGCAGATTTTGAGGAAAATCACCCAACTGTCCCACCATTTGTGTAACTTTTTAGCCTATCAGGAATTAACAAAAGAAAACTTGGGAACTATAAATATGAGAACAAACAGTCAAAACAAAGTATCCAAAAACAGAAATGAAAATATTTGAAGCAGATCATAAGGAGATGTACATATTTTTACAAAGTCCTGTGCACAGTTTGGTTGCAGCAAAGAAAAAATATCAAAATACAGTGAGGATTGTACATAAGGCTATCTAACCTGCCGTTCTTGACTTTTCACCAGGAAAAGCCATTCCCAAGTGGAGCCAGTGTTATACTCCTATACCAATAGGTTTCATTTTTCATGATTTACTGGGGAAGTGCCAAATATGTTCATCCTTTCCATGCTGCAAAGGTTCCATATTTTGTAAACAAAAGAAGAAAATTAAAAATGAAAAGAGGGTATGCCATAAAAGAAAAATCAAAGGGAAAAAAGAGGGAAATGGTCAAGAGAAAAATGAAAGAAATGAACCCCAAACCAAAAGACCAGGAAAGTGTGCTAGTTCAAATGCCACTACTGTTCCATTTTTGAAGAATTTCACTATGTACAATTGCTTGACTCTTATCAAGGTTCATGAATGGCCAAAAAACTTAATCTTGGCTAGATTCATATTTCAATTTGCTTGTCTTAGAATAGAGAATAAAGGTCTGTCCAAACAGTTCAAGCTTGGCAAATGAGTAGATAGGTAGAGAAGCAAAGGAGCTCAATTGTTTAATCTGGGGCCTTGGAAGAGATAAGGGTAGATTTAGATAGGATGGAAGCTAAAATAAAATAAGAGAATCAAGGTTTGCTAGTTCAAATGCACCCAAGGAGAATGAAGAAAAAATGTTAGGGTTAATAGGATGGGTAAGTAGTTTTGATGTTGCAGAAGCAGTTGCATGAGTGATCTTCTTTCTCAAAGATAGTTCATCTTTTGTGGGTATCACAACTACCATGGAAAAGTGTGGTGACAAATCAGATGTTGCATGTCTAACTTCCCCTCATTCCCCTCACAATAATGACTTACTAACATCCCCCTAGGATATTTAGATCTGCTCAATATTTCTAGACCGCTCCACCTCAGTTGAAATTTGAACAAAATGACATTTTCTCCATGGGCTAAGAAGCCACATTTCTTATGTAAAACATTTATCTTCTATTAATACTAAGATTTTCAACTCTGCTACTAAAAACCCTCTCATTTCCCTAATCCTAAGTTCCTAACTCTACAACTTAGCGCTTCCCTTCAAAACCCATATTAACATGCTAACTCTATTATATAGCTCCTATATAATGTTTCTCCCGCCCCTATTATATGTAACTACACAAAAAAATCCCAAAAATATTATAAATATCCCCACCCCTGGCTTAATATGGCTATATACTACGGTTCGCGGGAATTATTGGTCCAATTGGAACCATATAACAACTCGCCGCGCATACAAATAATGGATTTCATTTAACATTTGGTTAAATGAATAACCAACCCGCCCAAACCCAAAGTTGAAATACATTACAAAACCCCGCAAAACATTATAAAAACTTTGAAATATTACCGCAGGT
>APFE031718692.1:51154-88660 GCA_000404065.3 Pinus taeda | reverse complement strand
CCTCAAAATCAAAAGCAACAACAACAAATAAAAGTAATCTAATAGAAGTTACCTTGGCAACAGGAGAAAAAATATCACCAAAATCAATTCTCGACACCTGGGAATAACCTTTTGCTACCAACTGAGCTGTGTATTTCTCCACCTTTCCTTCTACATTTGTCTTCTTCTTGAACATCCATTTGTTGCCAATGGGTTTCCTTCTAGCGAGAAACTCCACCAGATCCCAGGCCTCATTTTTGAGCAAAGATGCCATTTCATCAACTATGGCCTCCTTCTAGAGTTTTCCATCCTTTGAATCTACTGTTTCCTTCACAGTTCTGGGATCATCATCAGTAATAGATAAAGAAGAATTTGAATAGAAAGCAGATGGACTATACCTTTCTGGCTACCTTCTTTCTCGAGTTGATCTTCTTACACTCGGAGTTTGTGGCTCTTCATCTTTTGATTCCTCCTCTGCTATAGAGTGTGATTCTTCCTCCTTTAGCTCAAACTCTATCTTCTCAGGTTCCTTTGGTTGGACTTCATGTTTAATAACATCTTTCATCTCTCTGAACACCACATCTCAGTTGTACACAACCTTCTTTGTTACAGGGTTCCAAAGATTATAACCCTTTAAACCATCCTTATACCCAATAAAGATGCACTTTTCAGATTTACTATCTAACTTGGTTCATTTCTCCTTTGGAACATGTATATATGCATCACATTTGAATACCCTCAGATGTGAAAGAGAGGGTTTCTTACCAGTCCATACCTCTTGTGGAGTCTTATCCTCCAATGCCGATGAAGGTGATCTGTTGACCAGGTAACATGTTGTCTCCATTGCCTCTGCCCAGAATTCTTGTCCTAACCTAGCACCATTGAGCATGCTTCTTGTCCTTTCCATCAATGCCTTGTTCATTCTTTCTACGACTCCATTTTGTTGAGGTGTATATGGAGTAGTCTTCTGCCGTGCTATACCACACTTCTTATAGAATTGTTCAAATTCCTTACTGCAAAACTCTCCACCATTATCTGACCTCAACACCTTTATCTTCTTCTCTGTCTGGTTTTTCACCAGAGCCTTAAATTCTTTAAACTTGTCAAAGACTTCAGATTTATTCTTAAGGAAATACATCCATGTATTCCTTGAGAAGTCATCTATAAATGATACATAGTACACAGACTTATCTAATGATGGAACCTTCACAGGTCCAAACATATCATTGTGCACAAGCTCTAATATCTGTTTCACTCTCTTACCACCAGAGGGGAAACTCACCCGATTCTACTTCCCATATACAAAATTTTCACAGAAATCAAAATCCAGAGAGCTATTACTCATACCTTCTACCATATCTTTACCATGAAGTATTCAAAGGCCCTTCTCTCCAATATGTCCAAGCCTTTTATGCCATAGCATTGTCTTCTCTCCAAAGACCACTAGATTTTCTCCTGCACTTTCAGGAACCATAGAACTGTTGCACCCATCAAAAACAGTGCTACCATGCAATTTGTATAGTGTTCCAATCCGAACTCCCCGCATCAATACCAGTGCCCCCCAAACCATCTTGTAGGTATCTTTCTTTAACATTGTTTTTACACCTGCATCATCTAGCTTTCTTATAGAAATTGGATTTCTGGCTAATGCAGGAATATGTAGAACACCTAGAAGTGTTCTAACTCTACCACCTTGCACCTTCAACTTTACTTTTCTACGACCAATGATTCTAGCCTTCCTGTCATCCCCCAAGAAGACATCACCACCATCATATTTCTCATACTCGTAGAACCACTCTCTATGGGGAGTGAAGTGAAAGGATGAACCGGAGTCAATCAACCATGCCTCATGATCTACATGTGTACTTGAAGAAGCCAAGTACACGTCCCCACCTTCGCTTGAGGTGGTTTTTGCCTCTGCAGAAGGAGCATCATCAGATCCCTTTCCTTTATTAGGAGATTTAGATTTATAGTCCCTTTTGTAGTGTCCTTCCTTTCCGCATTTCCAGCACACCACCTTTACATGTTTTCCTAGAGATTTAGATCTCCCACTCGATGACTTATTTTTGTTTCTGTTCTGGGACCATCCTCATATAGATAAGGCATAACCATTCTGTCTCTCCATATTTTTCCATCTCATCTCCTCCATCAGCAAGGGTGAGACTATTTCATCAAACTACAAGGAAATTGCATTGCTACCTACTGCAATAACTAGACTATCCAAGGAATCTGGTAGAGAACACAACAAACTAATGCACTTATCTTCATCTGAAATTTTTATATCAACAGACGATAACTGACTTACCACAGTATTAAACGCATTTAGATACTATGTCACTGAGTCTCCATCTTTCATCCTCAGGTTATACAACTTTTTCCGTAAGAATAGTTTATTCACCAGAGACTTAGATTGGTACAAAGTCCCTAACTTGTCCCACAAAGCCTTTGTCGTATCTTCCCTTGATACATTTAGTAATACTGAATCTTAGACACGCAATCGTATTGTGCTCTTTACCTTCCAATCCAACTTCTTCCATTCTTCATTGGCCACTCTCATTGGTTTAGTACTCGGATCTACCACGATCCACTGATCTTTATCCACCAACAGATCCTCCATCTTGAGTTTCCACAACTCAAAACTCTGACCATTAAATTTCTCGATCTCTATCTTTCCACTGCTCACCATCTTATTTTACCACTAGAATCGATCTCATAGATCTCCCACTGAACAGGTTCTACCACTGGCCCAAGCGAAACCCCTCAGTAACAAAGGTGTCCCCTTGGAGCCAAAACAGCTCTGATACTAAATGTAGGTTTTAACCCCGTACAAAAATTACCTACATATGAATTCTAAAACACAGAAAAATAAACAATGTGAGAGCATAACACATGAAACACATATACATAGAGATTTTCCCACTAGATCCCAAAACTGGGATTACCAGCTTGATTTTTCATTATGTTCCTTTCAATGTTACAATACATATTTATACATGCCAAAGCATCCAATACCATAGACCGAAAACCATCGCTTCCTAAACCATGGACCGAAAACCATAGGTAGGTTCACCTAACCTAATATAGGGTCCAATTTTTTTTTCTCGGGGCGATGCCCTAGACCCCATAGAGGGGGGCTACCCGCTACGCAATCAGCACAATGAAGGGGGCACTCCGCCACCCCTCTAACCTCCCGGATCACTACGTAGGTTAGTCATGGAAAGAATATAACACAACCCAATAGAGGTGGCCTACCATATACTAAAATATATCTCTTGTGAAGGAAGGATGAGTGTAGTCTATGGAAACCATTTTAGATTACTCCATGAACTATGGTTTCAAGAAGAATTTCCCCTAGCCTAAAGACTCAGTGTACCTTACTTCCTCCTACAGTCCATCAGAGACATGAGCCAAAAGGTGAGAAAGGGAAAGCACCAAAACCTAGGCCACCATGGCCTCATCAAAATGGTAGTGGTAGATGCTTTGAATAAACTATGGATCCCAGTCTTGTGGTCCAAATTCATGGATATGGATGGAGATACCTTCATTGGCTCTCAAGCCCTCACACTAGGTGAGACCCCAACCTCTAGTGTTGGAGGAAGAGAGGGGAAAGAAGAAGAAGAAGAAGAGGTAGGGGAAGAATAGGAAAGATAATAAGAGGTATATGTAGAAGAGGAAACAGAGATAGAGGCAAAGAAAATAGAGGAAGACCCAGAGGCAAAAGTAGAGAAAGAGAAAGATGAATAAGAAGAAGATGATCAACTGGAAAAACCAAGCCCGAGAAAACTACCGCATCTAGAGAAGAAGGGGTATCCACATAACAAATAATTTTGTCTTTAGGACCCACTGAAAAATAGGTAGCTACCACCTTAGATACCTTGAGCACGCTAGTAAACCCCAAAAAGAAAAAGAAAAGGAAAAATCCCCTGTAATTTAAAATCAGGAAAAGCATCAAGATTAAGCAAGGAAGGCCTCAAACTCCCACAAAGACCCCTATCACAATTGAATAGTCCCAAAGTAGAAAAGAGGAGGTAGGGCTCACTGAAAGGAAAGTTGAGGAGTTCACCTCTCTAGAAACCATATCAAAGACTCCAATAGCATATTTAAGGAGTCCCACCACTAGATAAACCTCCTTTAAACAACCCAACACACCTACCACACTTTAACAAAAAGGAAAAGGCATGCTACATGAAAAATAAAGTATGCTACAGGAAGAACGTAAGGTTCTATAGGAAGAGTAGAATGAGCAACAGGAGGTGGTAACCCCGCCAAAACATTGAGAAGGATTTCTCAGATCTACAAGAGCTTAGTCCACATCCTAGTTTGAGCTCCTATTATAAATGCATTGAAGGAGGGAGAGTTATTCCCCAAATAATTGCAATCTCACTTTTCTTTGAACTTGAAGCAGAAAGAGGAAGAACCCATAGATGGATGCAAATTGCTAAATCTAAAAAGGTGGAAGATGTGGGCCTCATGGAAGAGAAGGCCAATGAAATGGGAAAGGAGTTAATGGATTTAAGGGAGAAAGAGTCCACCCACAATGAGAGAACAATTGTAGGGAGAAAATAGATGGTTGAGGAAGAAATTGCAAGAGAAGGTAACCCAACTAGCCATAATGGCAAGCCTCTCCATGGAGGCACTATAGGGCAGACAACCATCCAAGTCTTATGCACTCTTTCTCAAAGAGTAGTGGATTTAGTTCCAAATGAATACCATAGCACAACATGGTTTCATGCCATTTCAGGACTACAAACAATTCATTGAATTATGTGACCAAAGTAGCATATAAAACATAGTCAAATTGGTTGAATTCTACATGCATACCTCACCTTGACTGATATGAATATTTGGGATCCAAATGAAAATTTGGGGGACCTGAAACTAATGGCCCTCGCATCTTGGATGACCCATGAGGAGGCCAAAGCTAAGCAGGTAAAGAAAGTAATAGCAAAGGAAGAAAAATAACCACTTTATATCAGGGCAAAGAAAATAAGCTCAATGGTTGTAATTAGTACTCAAAGCATCATCTCCAATGATGACGATCTATCATGTAGATACCTTGCCACATAAGAGCAGGTCATCTCACATTTTGAAGACACACGAAGGCTATTAGGGATAGAAATCCAGTAAGCATGCCAGAGAAGATGGAATCCCTTACCCCACAGTTTCGATATCAAGGAGTATCACCCTCTTGAAAGGTTGAGGAATGCTTTGGAAAGGACACCCCTATACAAAAGGCTCATGCAATGATTAAAATTCAATGGGATTGGACTTAAGATAAGTCAACCTTTGTTGTTGGGTCTATAGGAAGGAAGGAATGAAGAAGAGGAAGGGAAGCAATGGATAGACATAGAGAAGGATGCATGCTTCTATCCTGGAAGGCACACCATCTGCAGAACCTTGGGATGTTAGAGAGGCCACCAGGGCCATGAAATACATGGACATAGATGAATGAGTTTCTTAGAGGATGAACAATAGTTTCAGTAGGGGGGTGATGATGAGACTCATCAATAGGTATATCATAAGGGTCACAATGCCATCCTCTAGCTTTAAAATCATCTCTTTCTCACATTTATTTAAAATTTTTGTTATAGTATGCTTAATGTGAGGGGTAAAATATGTGTTGCTATGTCATGTGGCCTAATATGTTTTAAATGCAGGAATTGGAGCAATTTTGAGATAATTTGAATGCAGGATCTTAGAGTAGACAATAAGGAGAGATTATAGGAGTTTCTCCACCTCCTTAACTCCTTCAATCAGTAAAATATCACCACTTTATCTCTATCCAACTTGAGGTCATTGGTAGCCAAGCAGGATGAGGTCATTGCCAGCCAAGCCAATGCAATTCAAGGAAGATCTAGATCCACCTTTCTCGAGTTTGCGAGACATGCATCTCTATTTTCGAGAAAGATGTTGCTATTTACCCTTTTCTATAAATAAACATTCCAAGGAACTCATTAGGATTTGAATGTTGGTTGTAGCTAAGAGGCTATTGATCTCAAGCACTTTTGACTACTATTTTTTCTTATTATGTGATGTATTTGACATTTCTTCAATGATAATGAAATTTTTCTTGTTGATCCATCATTGACTTAGTCTACAGGGTTGAATCTCTTGGGCTTGGGCCTCAAACCAGTAGCTTAGGTCCCTCTTATGTATTGATATTTCCTTTAGCTCATAATGTTTGATTAATTTCTACATATTAGTAGAATATAACTCCTCAAAAAGTCTATGATTGTGGCCTCTATCTCATCTCTCTCATGGGATCATGATTAGAGGACTCCACCATCACAACCCAAAAAAATGAGGTGATTCCTTGTTGATGATTTCTTGGAAAAGTCTAATTCTTTTATGTTTCTTTACATATGATTTTTGTAGCTTAGAAGCTAATTAATCCATTTCATAGATCAAATTTCTTAGCATCAGTTAGATAGTTTCCAAATTCAACTCATCTTTTCCACCACTGGGTGTAGTATTTTGTAAATAAAAAGAAGAACAAGTGCATGTGATGTTGCAGGAATGTTGGACCTGCAGACAAGGGATATATTCACCATCTCCATCCAGGAATTTTCCACTCTCTTTTGATGAATTCCCACTGATGTTCTTGATCTTTGGTTTGTGGTCACTGTGAGCAGGCTTCTAGTCCAAAACTAGCCTTCCTAGAGTGCTGAACTTGGCTAGGGATGTTTTTCACCTTCCACCCATCCACCACAACCTTCATCCATATTTTCATCCCTTGGTTCTATCATTATTACCTTCCAAACCCTCTCGGTACACCTCCTGTAGCATTTCAAGACTTCTTGTAGCATTTCAAGATTTCTTGTAGCAACTTCCTATAACACACATGTAGTAGCCTATTTTTCCCTTTTTTTGACCTGTAGTGCCGTGTATCTTAGTATAGGAGTAGGTTAACACACCATATTGGACTTCATGATCAGAGGTGCCACCTAGGCCATTCCCTCCATTCCTTTTCCTTTACTACAAGAGAAAATATCATTAGTTCCTTCATCACAGATTTGGAAATTAGGGAATTACTCAATCTGTAAGTGTGAAATAGATAAATGATGCATGAATTCTTGAGTTGTGAGTTGGTAGAATAATCTTCTGTTTTCAAGTAAATTTGATAGCTAGATGGTTGATTGCAATTAGTGTAGTTTCCTTTCTGCAGGTAGCATAATTCTTGTGTTCTTTCATGGATTGATTTAGTAGCATTTACAAGCTAGAGTTGAAAAGCATTTACTTTTTCTACACTAGGACTAGTTTTTGAATCATGCTTTTATTAGTTAATCTCCCTTAGTTCAGTAGAAGAATGGTCTTGGAGCCCTAATGATCAAATGACCTAGTTTAGGGTGGCATGAGTACAATTCCATCTACTTTGTATATAATAATATCACCTCAAAGTTTGTATGAACCCTGGGTTGATAAATAGAGTTGAGGAGCCTCTGGGAGTCGCAACACTCTTGGTGCAATAGTAGAGCTCACCAGTTCTTACACATAGTAGAAGCAGGTGGATACAGTCATGAAAGAATATAGGGACATATTCTCCTCACCCATAGGGGTACCCTTGCACTGTCAGGTCAAGCATTCGATCGATATGACTCCAGGATCACCTCTACCCAATGGGCCAATATACTACCAGTCCATTCTAGAAAATAAAGAGATCAAGCGCCAAATCCAAGAGTTGCTGAAAAAAGGGCACATCTAACCAAGTTCCTCACCTTGTGGGAGCCCAATTGTACTTGTATAGAAGAAGAATGGGACCTTGAGCCTTTGCATTGATTATCAGGCACTAAACAAAATCACTGTCAGGAACATGTATCCAATCCCATGGATTGATGACCTTCTGGACCAATGCAAGGCAGCCAAGTATTTCAACAAGATCAATCTGAAGTCTGGCTATCACTAGGTTCTGATAGAGCCCATAGATGTATGGAAGACCACCTTCAAATCCAAGGAAGGCATTTTTGAATGGTTCGTTATGCCCTTTGGGTTGAAAAATGACCCTTCTACTTTTATGAGGCTAATGGATGAAACCTTTCAGCCCTTCACCAACTCATTTGTTGTTGTTTATCTAGACGACATACTCATCTTCAACAAGAGTTAGGAAGAACACATGTAACACATTGAACAGGTCCTTCAAACCCTTCGACAAGACAAACTGTGTTCCAACTTGGATAAATGCACCTTTGGCATGAGCCAGGTCTAATATATGGGTTACATCATAGATGAGTGTGACTTGCATGTGGATGCGACCAAGATCCAAGTCATTCGGGATTAGCTAGCCCTAATCACTCTAATAGAACTTTGTAGCTTGTGGGCCTTGCAAATTTTTATCAGAGGTTCATGTTGGGATTCTCCCATATCACTTGGCCCTTAAGTCATATTACTAAAGGCACGACGAATGAAAATTTTTCTTGGTCTGAGTCCCAAGAAAAGGCATCTGCCTCTGCTTTGCACTGGTACTCACATTCCCAGACCTGCAACAACCATTTGAAATCAAGACAGACACCTCCGACTATTCTATTGGTGCAATCCTCACCCACCATGGGCATCCAATGGCCTATCAAAGTGAGACACTTTCTAATACAATTTGGAAGTACCCCACTTATGATAAAGAGATGTATTCCAGTGTGTAGGGTTTCCGACAATGGAAGCATTACATTCTGGAGAAGGAGACAATCATCCACAGTGATCACTGACCTCTCCAATTTATGTAAACATAAAGGAGGTTACAGAACAATCACCATCAGATACATATCTGCAACAATTTCAATTGAACATTAAATACAAAAAGGGTAGCACCAATCATGTTGTAGAGTTCGTCAGCCAACCCTCAATTGTAGCACTCACTATTGTTCTCAACTCTTGTGGCCATGAGACCTCTGGATGGATGCAACTATACAAAAATGATCCAGAGTTTGCCTCCACATACCAGATTCTAGTAGATGGCAAACAAGCTCCTGATTTCCACCTCCAGGATGAATTATTATGCTACCTGGGCCACCTTTGTGTTCCTTCAAGTGAGCGTTCCAAGATGATTTGGGAAGCACACTACTATCGGGTCTTAGGATACCCTAGTGTGGAGAAAATTGTCACTGCACTACAAAAGTATTTTAATTGGACAAAACTCTGACTGAATGTTGAGAAATATATCAGATCCTACACTGCCTATGCCATCACCAACCCAACCTTCAAGAAGCAAGGCCTGAACACTCCTCTACCTACTCCCAACCAACCATGGGAATCCATCTCCCTAGACTATATATTTGGCCTCCCTTCTACCAAGCATGGTAATGACTATGTAATTTGTGGTCATGGACAGATTTTCTAAGATGGCTATATTTGTGGCCTGCAGGAAGAGTATCATAGTAGAGGACTCTACCAAACTCTTCTTTGAACTAGTGTGGGTACATTTTTGGATCCACATAAAATTATATCAAATTAGGATAGTAGGTTCCTAAGAACATTCTGGTTAAGCCTTTGGACATTATTGGACACCAATCTCACCAAGTCGATTGCCTTCCATGCCCAGACTGATGACTAGATGGAGGTCATCAATGGGGTGATAGTGCATATACTCCACATGTAACACTCCAAGAACCCATGAACTTGGGATGAGAGTCTTCCCTATGTGTAGCATAGTTATAACAAAGATCTACATGGCTTGATTGGTTGTAGTCCCTTTCAAGTGGGTCCAGGATTTCGACCATTGTGTATGTTTGATGTTGCCATGCCTCCTGCAACTACACAAACAAAATCCAAAAATGTATTATTTGAGTCTGATAAAGAAACCAAATTTATTAAATGCATCCAAAACATCTGCCAGCAGGTTCACGACATCTTGGATAAGTCAAATGCCAAGCAAAAGCAACGACATCATCAACATTGGGTGCCACACAAGTTTCAGGTGGGCGACAATGTTTGGTTGCATTTACAGAAAGAATGCCTTATCGGAGCCCATCAAAAGCTTTGAACACTCTGATATGGTCCTTACACCATTACCAAGGTTGTGGGAGACAATGCTTTTGAGCTCAACATTCCCCCATTCCTTGGCCTACACCAAATTTTCAATGTGGACTACTTTCGACCATACTTCCCACCATTACTAGACACATCAAACATTGTAGAACAACTCACACCAATAGAGTTAAATCCAAACTACATGGAACAGGCCACAACTGATCAGATTATGGACACACATATCAAGAACACTCACTGGTAGAAAATCCAACTATATTGGGTTGTCAAAGTTTGGCCAACTCCTATACCAAGGCAAGTGGCTCACTAGGGACTAGTTCAACAAAAGTTTCCTCATCTCTTGGAGGTGCTCAACGCAATGGGGACAATTGCTTCCTAAGGGGGGAGGACTTATCCAAGTGGATGTTGGTGGCCACCCGCCTATTCCACTTGGACCCCACCACTGTCTCTTTCGGTTTTTCATTTTCCTTAATTGTAGCATAGTTTACTATTTTTGGTAGTTTTTTGGGACTTGAAATTTTGAAGCCATTTTGAGGACCTAAATGGCGTTTTTTGGGGAAACCGAGGCAAAAATGATAATCCCATTGAGGGATGGATTGGTTCTATTGTGTTTGATTAAATTGGTTCAAAAGAACCAGTAGAATCCCACTTGTGCCTTTGAGATGAAGGCTTGGCACTCATTGGAGAAAGCCCATGAGGCCTCTTGGATTGGAGTACTAGCCAATAATCCACCTTTAAAAATAAAAAGATACAAAATACCAAGAACCATAAGGTAATATAGGAGCACAAACAAAAATTGTAAAGATAATAGACAAGAAAATAGGCCTAAGGTATTTCTATCCTGATGATTAGGACCGGATACCAAAACATGAGAAAGTGGATAAAGGGAATTTCTAATGTAGGCTGGGGATGAAGATGACCCATTTCCTTCAAATGAAGGTAATAGAAAAAATTACACTAGCCTCTTAGCAATATCCTTAACTAATGAAAGTACCCTCACTTTTTGGGGCACCCTTCAGGAGCACTATGAGAGTGACACAACATATGTCTCAAGTACCACATGTACTTTTATCTACAATCACCTAGGATATCCCTAGGAAAGGAAACTAAGATCACCATTTCATAGCTAGAAGTCAAGAGGGACAATCGTGGGTAAGTTCTTTGACAAGTAGGAGAGTGGGTATCTATCATTTCCTTTTATAGATTCCTTAGTGCTTGACTCCTGTGTAAGGGGGATTTTGTGGAAACCTATGCAAGACCATATTTCCACTCTTTATTCGAATTCCATATTTTATCTAACTGGCCTTTGAGATTTTACTCTCCACACACCTATTCCAAGGCCCTAAATCACCTAAACTAGTTTGTTTTCTATGACAAAAAGAAAAATTCTAGTTGATTTTAGATTAATTGTTAATTTTATTTGTTTTTTAGTTAAGTCACGGGTAGTGGCATTGCATCTAATGATGTTTTGATGGAAAAAATACCAAATAAGAATACCTAACTACATGTTATGATACTCGTTTTCTTCGATCAAAGGTGATTTATACTAGGGTTCTATGAGATCCTATTTAATGTTTTTTACTTTTCTTTTCCTTTTGAAAATGATCACTCAAAACCTCAAAGATAACAATGAAAACAATTTGTGTATAATTCAAACCTTAATGCAACTAATATGTGATGCAAGATGCAAACATGTATCAATAAGTCCTTATGAAATAAAAAGCAAAAGCAC
This sequence comes from Pinus taeda, assembly GCA_000404065.3. Lineage (NCBI taxonomy): Eukaryota > Viridiplantae > Streptophyta > Pinopsida > Pinales > Pinaceae > Pinus > Pinus taeda. Next base: position 76,974 of record APFE031718692.1, on the reverse strand, counting down.
AATCAAAAGCTATTGGAAAATGAACAACTTATCAATATTATAATGCACCAATGAAACCCATAATCTTGAAGTAATAAGAATACCTCAAAAAACTATCAACATGTCAGAGTGACAAGCACTAGAAGGACTTTTCTTCAAAATATCAAAACAAGTACAAAGAGAAAGAACAAAATGGAAAAGGAAAAACAAGAAGTTTTATTTTTTTATTCTTTGAAAATGAAATCCAAACAAATCAAATGAACGGAAACCAAGAATTTCAAACAAATGAAATCCAATAACTTCAAACAAATGAGATATAAGAACTTCAAGCAAATGGAACCTAAGAACATGAAGAAAATGAAATCCAAGTACTTCAAGTAAATGAAATCCAAGAAATTTAAGAAAATGAAATTCAAGAACTTCAAGCAAATGAAATTCAAGAAATTAAAATAGATGAAATCAAATGAAATCCAATAAATTCAAGAAAATTAAAGAAAAACGAATGCAAAAATTAACTACCAAGAGCACAAGAAGCAAAAAACAATGAGAGTGATTACAATTCTTCCAAGAAAACCATGAAAAAGGCTTCCACCGAAACTTAAAATAGTTCAGAAGATGGGAGAAAAGCCCAAGAACCCAACTCAAAACTAAAATCTCTTGAAAGTAAAGAAACTTTAAGTTGAAACACAGGTTCTTGCACATAAAATATCAAAGTACAATTAAACAGATCTCAAACTCATAAATTTCAGCCGCAGACAAACACTAGGGACCAAAAACAAGGTTTTATGTACCAACGAGGCGCTCAACAAAGTGAAAAAATTTTGTTTTCAAAAGCATATGTGACTATTAAAAGAACATGTTTGTACATACACGATTTCACAAAAAACAACTCATTGATATGTGAGATGTAAACCAACAATTCATATGTATATGTGAGTTTCGTCAAAATAAATTGGGTATAAATAAAAAAATGAGAAAAAAAGACAAATAATCCTAGATCCAAATGATTAGGCTTGAATACCAAATCCAACAAGAAGTCTAGAGATTAAAAATAAATACATCCAACTTCCCGATCAACCAGATAAAGTAAAACAACCCTTGGTAAAGATACTCAAAGAGTAACTTCCCCTGTAGAGTCACCAATTCTGTTGTGGGAATTTCCCTTAGGCTAGGATTGAAATCCCCAAACAAACAGAAGAGGAAGATCAACAAACATACTTAGAAAATCATGTAAAATACTTCAAGTTCATGAAGTAACCAGGTGATACTCACTTATGGGTCCTACGATTAGTGTAAATCCTGTAGGGTCCAAACCCTAACCTATTGTTCAAAATTCGTAGACCTCCAAGACAATCATGAAAGCTAGAGTATATCAAAGAATTCAAAGTATATAAACATATAAACTATGTTGGTATGTAATCACATCCATTAGAAATTCATAAACATGAAAGATAAACAACGAAAATGGAAATGAAATATGAGTCTCTTTTATTGAAAAATAGTAATACTAAAGTAGTTATGACATAACTTGATCCTGGCAGTCAACACTAATAGAACCTTCCTCTAGATCCTTCCTTCCCATGCCACCACTGCAAGTAAACAAGGGTTTCCTAGAGACAAGGGAGTGCATAAAAGCATGGGAATACTAGACCTAATTTGGGGAAAATTTAGCAAAGTATGGATGCCAAGTATAAGGATGCCTATAAGGGAAACCCAAGGTGTGTATTTATACCACTGGAAATTGGTTAGGTTGGTTATGCTATAGGCTCCTATAGGTGGGAATTCAATCTAACTCATAAACCAAACTCAAAAAATAGTTGAATTTATATTTTTTCAATTTTTAAGAAGTTTCACACCGAAAGTTTTAAGGAGAACCACATGCATATGCACTTTTAATTTGGGTAGGTCATATATGGAATTTGAAAATAATGTTAGGTCCACATGGGGAAAGGGATATTTCCCAAGCTAATACAAAAATTTGATGATAAGTGAGGCAAATGATGTTATAACATCCTCCTATGGATCTATCCCTAAAATTTCATTTAGTTCTATGTTCATCTTCTCATATTATAACCAAAATAAATATTTGACTCCATAATTTTTATTAAATTCATTTTATATTTATTGATATTGCATGACCCATGATTATTAATGTTGCAGTCAGGTCCTATGTGTAATGTCACACATCTTCCATGGTATCTACCTTTACCCCCACTCACCCATGTTATTTTTTTCATGACCATTATTTACCTTTTTCTCAGTGTATTAATCAAATTTGTGGGCCACCTACACCCTTTTATTTATCTATAACTTGGCACTTCTTTTGTTATGGATTAGAGAGAGAGGATATTTCTTTGTCGCTCACTCCTCGAAGTGGTGCACTATCCTTAACAAATATGGTGAACTAAAATAAAATAGTGAAGATTCTTTCAAATTGATGATCCATATAATTTTGGGATTATAGGTTCCGAATGAAAAATAATGCAATTTCCGTCCAAAACATCTAATGGTTGAGATTGAATTGATCTAATGGAATAACTAATTTTGGAGCTAAACGTGTTGGACAAATAATAAGGTAAATTGGTTTTGAAATATATGATAGAAAATATTGATAATGATCGATGGAATGAATTCTTTTTTGGTTAATAAGTACTTGATTAATAACATGGTAATTTTCATCTAAAATATCCAATAAATATGATTAATTTGATCTATAGTATAGATTCATTTTAGGTGGATAAGTGCTCAAATAATAATCAAGTCACTTGTGCCCAAAAATATGTAATGATGGAGATTAATCTATTATGATATTATACATTCACTTTAGGCCAATAAGTGCATAATTGATAACAAAAAAAAAATACACTTCAAATGTGTCTTAGGAAAACATGTGTCCCACCATTTGTCAATTCAATTACACTCACCATTTTGAACTTTGTCATGTGGTTTCCACCTAACATCACAACGTAATCTATTCATCCATGTCATCACTATCCATGTCATTAGGCGATCCATATTGGATCACTATATATTTTTTCATCCATCTCAGCCCTTTTAGAGCGGAAAATTTGAAGGAGCCAACTTATAAGAGATGTTTTAGTGGTGGGACCTAGTTTGGAGAATCAGGGTCTAAAACCTTCTAAGACCAATTTGAGGCCTTAAATTTATTTTTTTTGGGATAAAAATTTTCATCTTAAGAACCACTCCCTAGGACATTATTATACACGTGGGACCTTAACCTAAAAGTCCAAGAAATATTTCAAACAGAGTTTGGATGAAAAGTTATGTCTCCCAAAATTTCACTTATTGTGATTGACCACCAAATTCGAAAGCATGCCACATCATTCCCTATAACTCATGGAAGATGTGCTAGTCATATGGGAACTATGAAGAAGAATATAGAGAGGGCCGATTTATAACTCATTCTGAGGGTTGAAGGGATAAAATTTAACCCCTAGTTAGCTATCAGGTGATGTTATATCTAGGCCACTAGAAGTAAAATAGGTTCTGTTGTATTCAAGTGTATTTTGTTCCATACTAATGAAGAGTAATTGAGAGTGGAGATAGAGAGGGTAAAACAAAGGGGATTTGTGTCCCGTAGCAGCCCACAAACCATAGGTCTCAAGAAACTTCATGGGGAGTTCCCTCTCCAATGTATTTTCATCATTTCTATTCTATAAAAAAGAGAGCCTCACTTCTTTCTAGGTTTTCTCTAAGAAAAATATTTCCTAGAGAATATCTTGGTGTTTATTGTAGTTTTTGAGTGATTTTATTTACTTTTTCTCTAATTTTTACATATTATCTATTGCATGCATAAACAACAAAACAATTAATAACAAATTTAGATTCTAAAAGGAATTAAAACTTCATGGTAGATATTATTGTTTATTTTCATAGATCTATTGTGATGAACTATCCAATGGAATATCCATGATATTTAATGGATCATTAAGAACCCTAAATTCCCAATTTTTTAATATCTTCAAAATTATAAAAAAAATGTCCTTCTTATGGGGCACCATAAAAGCACGAAATTTGACCTTCCAAGCCAAATTTTCACCTTGTATAAATCAAATTCAATGTTTTTTCCATCATTTATTTTTGGACTTTATCTGAAATTAAGGATTTTTCACCCAATCATTTTTTTATTTTTATTTTTAAATTTAGACAGGCTAGACACTATAACTATTATTTTATAAAATTTTGCCTCCATGTTGCCATATAAATTCCATTGCAGAACATATGGACAATTCAATCCATATATTTTTCATTTACATCTCTATAGGATATTTCCATATTTCAATTGATTTTCTAATTATGCCATTGAGACACTCTTTCAAACATTTTTTCTGCAACTTGCAACATAAAATTCCATAGTCATTCAAGCTAGAGCCGAGCCTTACAACAACTAGTAGTTTAACCATGGATTTGATACTAGACTATAACATATCTTTTACCCTATGAATATTTTCTAGTTTTTTCCCTTTATGTTCAAAAAAAAAAAAAAAAAAAGATAGAGAAAAAGAAGAACTAAAAAAATAGAAAAGAAATAAAAGGTTGAAAAGAAAAGGAAATCCCGCTTTTATGACATGGTAGTCCTGCAAAGATTGTGGCCCTCCTCTGCTCAAAACCATTTACCATACCACCCCCAACCCCCCTGCAAACCACTCTCTTGTCATCCACACTTCCCACCATCCGACATTCCTCTATTTTTGTCGCCTACCAACATCTCGATAGATTTAGATGATGTTATTACCTCCCGCTAAATTTGAATATGACAATTGTTCATTTAATCCCCCACCAATAATGGTGAAACTGATAAAGAAAACGTTATTCACTCCTCATAAATATGGTTGCAACAAATTCTCACATAGTTTTTTAGAGTTTTATCAGAGTATTGTATGCAAAAATTAGAGATAGATTTGAGGAGAAAATTCAAAGGTTTTGTGTTGCAGGTGGCAATATTTGTAAAGGAGAAGAATTGGTATATTATGATGTGTTAGAGAGCAGAGATTGGTGTGAGAATAAAAGAATAATTTCCCTGCTTCGATTCATAGTTTTGATTCAGATTTTGTTTGTATCATGGTGTTGTTGGGTTGCTCATGTTGAGCAGATTGAGAGCCCATTATGAATTATTCTGAAACGTGGTATTCATGGTGGAAGTGAATGTGTGGAGGCTTCAAAGTACACAGTGATTTGAAAGATTTAGTATAAGGAACAATTTTCTCCATCCAATAGGAGTTGGATAGTCCAATGGGAGTTGGGCGAGGATCATTAGTTGTGGTGGCTTCGAGGGGATATATTTCTATAGATATGTGAGAGAAACATATTTCCTAACTGATAGGTTTCAACATATTGTGAAGGAATCCAAGTCTTATGGCCTATGGTTGTAATCTAATCCATGTAAAATTTGTTTAGTGGATTAATAGAAGAATTGATTAACACAATAGTAGCAGGGTGGTTTTCTCCCAAAATGGTTTCAACTAGAAATACATGTGTCTTCATGTGTGATTATTTGTGTTGATGCTTTCCATTATTATTATGCCTTGATTTTATGCTATTTTTATATTCTGTTAAGATAATGTTGTGAATATGTGTGGTAAATTGATAATTTGGAAAAAAGTTTAAAATCGACATAAAGGGTATAACTGTTGATTCACCCCCCCCCCCACAATTAGTGAGCTAGTTTCCAATACCTTGAGGAAAGTCACATATTATAGTAGCTCCAAGAATTTTGTAATATACTTCTCGTTAGACATCTTCCCCATTTTGAGTTCATAAAACACCTTCGAGGTTTATTGTCAAAATACCTCCTAGATAGGTATTTGTACCTAAATTATTTCTCCAATTATTTCCATAAGAACTCCTCTTCTCTTATGCCTTTTACATTTTTTAAATCCTCCCACAATATATAATCCTTGCTTTTCAAGCTAAAAGTGGCCACCTTTGTTGTCATCAAGTAAAGGAGAGAGTGGCCTGATCAAGGCAAGGAGTTGTATCTGGGAAAAGTGGGAGGTGTGAAAATAATTGTTGAGCATTCCATCACCTGTAGCATTTACTGTGTTAATCATCTCAGTAAATTACAAATAGGGGAAAGGTGTGAGTATATTTGGTTGGTCTTATTGAAAGTGTGAGAGCATGCCATTGAGAGGGAATTGAGAGTGAATAGAGGTTGCAATTTGAATACACACATAGAGTACATCACCATCACCATCATCATCCTTGTAAAAGGAGGTAAAGATTATATGTACCAGAGGAATTTACGAAAGCTAAGCCTCCTACATTTGATGTTGAGGGAAAGAAAGAAGAAGATCTAGAGTAATGGTTGCTTGGGATGAAAACATTTATTAGATTTCATAACTACTCTGAGAATATGAAAACAAAGGTGGCCACTTTTAGCCTAAAAAACAAGGATGATATATTATGGGAGGATTTAAATAATGCACAAGGCATAAGAGAACAAGAGTTTCATGGAAATAATTGGAGAAATAATTTAGGGACAAATAATTGTTTGGAAGGTATTTTGATAGCAAGCCTCCAAGGAGTTTTATGAACTCAAAATGGGGAAGATGTCTAATGAGGAGTATATTACCAAATTCTTGGAGCTACTATAATATGTGCCTTACCTCAAGGTGTTGGAAACTAGCTCACTACTTGTGGGGAGGGGGGTGAATCAGTAGTTATACCCTTTATGCCAATTTTAATTTAATTTAATTTAATTTTATTTATTTATTTATTTATTTTATTTATTTTTTATTTATTTTTATTTTTTTTTTTATTTTTTTTTCTGAATGATCAATTCACCACACATATTCACAAAATTAGATTAACAAGATATGAAAATAGCATAAAATTAGGGCATAATAATAATGGAAAGCATCAACACGAATAATCACACATGAAAACACATGTATTTCTAGTTGAAACCCTTTCAGGAGAAAACCACCTTGCTATTGTTGTGCTAATCAATTCTTCTATTAATTTGCTAAACAAATCTTACATGGATTAGCTTACAACCATAGGCCATAAGACTTGGATTCCTTCACAGCATGTTGACACATATCAGTTAGGAAATGTGTTTCTCTCATGGATCTACATAAATCTATCCCCTCGAAGCCGCCATGACTAATGATCCTCTCCCAACTCTCATTGGATGGAGAAAATTGTTCCTTATACTAAATCTGTCAAATCACTATGTACTTTGAAGCCTCCATGTGAACCATGTAGAATATTTCACAATGGGATCTCAATCTACTCAACATGAGCAACTCAACAACACCATCGTTCTACAGAAAAAAGCTAAAGCAAAACTATGACTCGAAGGAGGGAAATTCTTGTTTTCTTCTCACACTAATTTCTACTCTCTAACACATCATAAGATATCAATTTTTCTCCTTTAAAAATATTGTCACTTGCAAGACAAAACCCCTAAATTTCCTCCTCAAATATATCTCTAATTTTTGCATACAATACTATGATAAAGCTCTAAAAAACTATGTGAGAAGTTGTTGCAACCTCTATTCACTCTCAATTCCCTCTCAATGGCATGCTCTCACACTTTCCATAGGACCAACCAAATAGACTCACACCTTTCTCCTATTTGTAATTTTTTGGGATGATTAACACAATAAATGCTACAAGTGATGGAATGCTCAAGAATTCTTTTCACACCTCCCAATATTCCTGGATACAACTCCTTAACTTGATCCTGCTACTCTCTCCACTAAATCATGGATATTATCAAGTTTAACCAACTTCTAGAAGATCCTTGACCTTTTCCAACCATTACATGAAAATTTCCAAACAAGACAAGCTGGAAAAACACAAAAACACTTGATGTGCACAATTAATGCAGAGAAATTCATGCTTTATGCCTCAACCACACCCATAGAACTAGAATATTTCAGTTGTAACCACACTCACAAGCATTTTTAATTTTGTTTAGATACTTCCAACCACATTCATGAGATTGTATCCATGTGGTTGGGGCCAAGGATAGAGACAATCAATCTACTTAGCTCAGAACTCTACCAAACTTCTTCCATATCTTGATCATCATTAGTAAGAAATCATGAATCAATGTAACCTTTACAACACTTTACCAAGCCACTTCCACATCACTAACATCTTCACAAGCCAATCTAGGTGACTTGAGTACTAACAAACAACTATGCTAACACATAAGCCATCAAACTGCTCCACAACTTCTATACCATCAATATACATCTCTAGAATATGTGATACATCCTAGAGCACCTATAGAACCAAATCTAAACCCCATACATCATTTCATCAACATGAATACCTAATGAAGGACTTGGAGACCTAATATGCCAAACTCCTCAACTCTAACTCTTATAGAAACAACCAACACCTATATGCAGCAACATGATCAGCCAATCATGATTAAAGGGGTCATCAAATCTCCAACACAACTCTACTAAACATGAAACACCTATGCACAATTGACCATAGTGGAAAAACCTCCAAACTAATGCAACACACCACCATCCAACTCTATGCAACATCATGATCATAACAACATGATCATGAAGAACATGATAATAAGGACCACCACATCCTCTACCTAATCTTTGTATGCACCTCCAAAACTTGCAAGCCTCTACCATATACATGCAAACAAACATGCCAAGGACCATCTACACATAGTCCATACAGAAGCCACCTATAACTAAACACTCAAGTGCAAACCAACTTGTAGAAATATAGTGATAGAATTGCAACTTCTCAAGAAGTTTGATCTAAAATCAAGAGACACAATTGTACTCTACTAATTTGTAGAATTTAATTCACAATTTAGAACAACATTCACAAACATGCAATATGAAAAACCAAACATACACAATATTCTTCTAGGGAAACCCAACTAGGAAAAACCCCTGAAGCTTCTTTGCATTAATCAGATGAATAGAGAATACACTACAATTGCTTCCCACTCCGAGCACAACCTGCAAGTGAATAACCTATCTCCCTGCAAATGAGAAGCTCTAACCCAGACTTAGTCAATTTTTGCCTTTTCTTGAGCCCCTATTTCCTTGCAAAAATCTTGAGTAATTAGCCCCTATTTTTTAGGAATTTTCCTCCAATTGATTATGCAACTCCTAAGGTTTGATAATCTAACTGCATACAACACATGTACACTCGAACTATTTTATGACTACTTGTTACACTACCTTGGAATCTCCACCATATCTAAGGAACTTGAATTCCTTGCATGCACTAGCTATTTTGAGCTGATAGATTAGTTAACTGGATGATCACCAACTTAGAATATTGCCTCACTGCACAACTGACCTTCCACTATTTCTATCAATGGTTAGAAGTAGTTTAACTTAATACAACTGGAAATAACTAACCTTGACTGCTAAAAATTAGCAATCAGACATGCTTCACTAAACTCCAAGCCCTCTAACTCAAATTTACTATCCTAACTCAGTGACAAGAGCCATGTCACACAATTTAACTTCCTCTAGGTTGTTTGTTGATATGGAAATTCAAATTTTCTCAATTTGACCAAGGCAAATTCAAATTGAGACTTTCTTGCTACACTTATCAACACTCCCTCTTAGCAACAAAGGGATTACCAACCACCCCTATCTTGTACCTATGGAATTTGAACTTCCCTCTTGAGAAGGCCTTTGTCAAGGTGTCAGCATCTTGTTCCTTTGTCAAGATGTTAGCATCTTGTTCCTTGGTCAGAATGTATTGTAGCAACATTTTCAGCCTATGAACACAATCTCGTAAATGATTATATCAGATATCTATATGCTTGGATCAATCGTGAAATACATGATTCCTAGAGATCTTAATAAAATTATAATTTTCACAATATATCATAGTTGGATTCATCATCTGACCAAATAGTACCACAAGTATCTTTCTCATCTAGATCACCTCACATGTTGCTTGACTTGCAGCCATGTATTCTACTTCTGACAAATTGAGTGCCACCTATCTTTATTTCCTACTGTACTAGGAAACAATCGTGGACCCAACACTAAAAATTCCACTTGATTTACTTTTTTGGTAGATGGACTCCTTGTCCAATCTGCATCTTTGAAGCCATGCAAATTCACTCCCTCTACCTATCTGTACCATAATCCATGCTAGGTAGTGCCTCTTAGGTAACATAAAACATGCTTCACTTCCTTCCAATACAATTTGGTCAACCTAACCATGGCTTGGCTCAGCGGGTTGACTACATAGCACATATCTAGTCATGTGTTCATAAGATACATCAATGAACCCACTAGTTGTCGGAAAATGGTAGCATCTACCTCTTCACCTGAAGTTCGATTATCCTTCCTCCAGTTGGTCTCTAGAGGTGTCTCCATGGGTTTACAACTGTCCATGAGGAATATATGGAGTATCTTGGTGGCATACTTTCCTTAAGACACAAACAATTCCTCATCGCCTTTCCATACTTCCAACTTGAAGAAGTAGTGCATAAGATCCATGTATTTCATCTCAAACTCCCTTGCAATATACTCACAAGATCTGATCAGATGCTTATCACTTGTCAATATTAAATCATTAACATATAAAAAAACAATATTCAATTTACCTTCTACCAAAATATGATGGAGGATCACATCCACTTCACTTTTGGTGAAGTCTAAACTAGTGAGATAATTGTCGATCCTGGTGTACCAAGATAAGGGTGCCTGCTTGAGACCGTACAATGCTCACCTAAGTCTTCATACATGAGACTCCTGATAAAATGTCTCACAACATTTTGTTTGCTCAATGTACACTTCCTCCTCAATTACACCATTTAGAGATGTTGTTTTTACTTCCATCTAGTCAATCTTCCACCCCATTTATGCAACTAGTGTAAGAATTGATCTAATGGATGAATACTGTGCTACAGGAGCAAAGGTTTCCTCATAGTCAATTCCCTCAACTTGAGAGAATTCTTTGGCCACAAATTTGGCCTTATACTTCTATATGATTCCATCCGTTTCATGCTTAACCTTGAAGATCCATCTCGAACCCACAAGTAATTTATCTATTAGTCTTGGGACCACTTCCTAAACACTATTCTTTGTGATGGATTCATGTTCTTCCACCATGGCATCAACCCAAACTAGTTTCTCTACTACTTCCTCAAAAGAGGATGGCTCAGTCTCTACAAGCTCAGTCATTAGAGCCATGTAACTAGTGTACCTCGCAGGTGACCTCCTTTTCCTACGCAAATTTGAAGGAGCTCTCACATTCTCCCTCGCATCATGCAATAATATATAAACTTCCCCGGTTCTTTTTCTACCTTCTTTGGATGGTTCTTCTTCATTGGATGTCTCCACTCTACCTCCTCTTTGCTCCTCCAGTTGTTTTTTCTCCACAACTTCCTGAGGCTCCTCCTTTGGAGATAAAATCCCCTATTCTAGTGGGATATGAAGCTCCCTCTCAAGAGAGAAATGCATCACTTTCTCCTCATCAAAATTTACATCCCTTTGCACAACCATCATTTTGAAGGAAGGTAAGTACACCTGTTAATTGTGTGGAGTTTTGGTTTAACCCACAAAACTCCAAACTTTATTATTAGCTCAAGTTTCTTCCTCTAATATTTGGAGACATGGTAGTAAATGGAGGCTCCAAATTTTTTGAAATGAGACACATTCAACTTTCTCCCTGAGAAATCCTCCTTTGGTGTAATCATACCAAGAATATGATGATGACTTGCATTATGCAAGTAGATTGACGTGTTACATGCCTCTTCCCACAAATGCAATTGCAAGCCTTGGACATGTAGCATAGCTCTCACATCTCCCACAATGCTATGGTTCTTTCTCTCAACTATCCCATTATGTTGTGCGTTATGGGGTGATGTTAACTCTCTTCGAATGCATTATTTCACATAGAGATCCTTGAATTAATTAGATACATACTCACTTCCATTGTCGCTCCTGAGAGCCTTCACCTTCTTGTCAATCTCTTTCTCAAATAGTGCCTTGAATTCTAAAATTTTTGAGAATCTTTCATCCTTCTTCTATATGAAGAAGATCCAGTATTTTCTTGAGAAATCATCAATAAATTTATAAAAATACTTGTGTTTGGCAGTGGAGGCTTTCAAGAAAGGTCCACAAACATTAGAGTGGACTCTCTCCAAGACTACATGTGCTTTGTTGTCTTGATCATGGAATGTGGATTTTACATACTTCCCCAAGGTACAAACCTTTGTAGACATCAAGTGTTTCTTGTGGGGAGAAACACCAAAGAAATGATTTCCCACAATGTAAGAATAATGGATTGAGTTTATACAATGTTCAAGAAGCCGAGATAGTTTGGGATGTGGCTCAAAACATGCCCAGAACCTATGTGTTTGTGGAAAATATGCAAGTTGAACGCCATGCATCAATTGTTGAGATGGTTGATTATATGTGGGCGACATATCCATTTTGTGGCTATTTGAAGCAATGCAATTAAATTGTAAATGAATTGTACAAAAGTTAATTTTAATTGTTGTCGTTGGTTTCGGTAAAGAGACAGAAAGAAACCATAGAAAGGGATTGGGCTAAGCTTTCACTCATGAGCATTGAAAAAATACTAAAACCCATGGGGATTGAGTTTGTTTTATTGTTGAATGGTTTATGAATTTGTGTTTTGTGATTGGTGTTATACTTGTTTTATTTTTCCACTGTTGATTTTTGCATCACCATGCTACCTTGTTTATGGTTTTGTATCATTTTTATGAACTGTTATAAATTTTTCATTTTCTTTTTTTTTTCCTTCTATGTATTGGGTCCTCGGAAATTTTTTGGGTATGGAAGTAAGATAATGGAGCTTTGGGGAAAAACTGAATGGAATCCAAAGAGGACAATAGACCCGAATGAAGCCAGTGCATGAATAAAGGGAAATTGAAGGTGAGAAAGAAGATTATGAAAACCAATAAGGTTGGCTCAGTCCATGGTAATAAATGGATAGTGATAGAACAGTCATACGAATGGCATAAAAGGAGAGGTTTCCTAAAATTTGAAACTACATTACCAATATGTATATGCACATAAATGCATCCTTATATTATGATGCAGTAAAGGAAGAAAGATGTTTTCTGGCATGATATACTTTTGGTTGAAAACCATAGTTGTAGTAGTGTGTCAAGCAAGAAGGAATAAAGAAATTGGATGGAAAATACCTTCACCAAATTTGGGATCATTGATTCAAATAACATGCATGCCTCACATGGATATAGGAGTTTCTCTCAACTTTGAATGTATTGACATATGTATGTGTTGAATTCATGAACATGCTGGTGAATAAATAAATGTGTGGAATTCCATTGTTGTTGACATGTCATTATTAGGGACCATTCTTGTGAAATAATGAGTTATCATTTTTATAATTCATATTGGAGGGATTTTCCTTGTGGAGAGATCAAATCATGAGGGTATGTTTAATTTCATTGCAAATTTCCTTATGATGAATCTAATGAGAGGCTTTATGTTATGCTGTAGGTAGGATATTGGATTACCTAGTTTGGGTGAATGAAGCTAGCTAAAAAGATGAACAACAATAGATGCAGATATCAGAGTAAGAAACAAAATCACAAAAAAAATGAAAAAGAACCACTGAGAGATGGTTTATCTTATAGACTTTGTATCCATTGAGTTGTTGGGAAAGCAATTGTGTATGTGAAAAATGATTACAAATGAGCTGCAATTATAAGGATCATTGTGATTTATGCTTGGATAAAGCATGATTTATATTGTGTTTGAATACAAAACATCGAGGATAATTTTCCTCCAAGGGGGTGGGGTTTGTGATAACCCGTAGTCAAATTCCCCTATTATAAACATTTTAATTATATTTATTAAAATTAAAAATGACTTCGAAATTGGGACACAAATTCTAGAGCACGGGGGAAGGGAAATTACTTGAAAAGGCCTAATTGTTTTTAATTCTAGTTATGGAGAATTGAATATTGTGCCTTAATGCATGGGTTTCACATTAAATCCAACTAGAAAAAGAGTGGATAAGAACCATACTCCTCTTTGGATAATCTAGTAAAGAAAGAGGACAAAAAAAATCAAATGGAAGAATGGGATGCTCTAGCAAGTTGGCATAGCAGGTTGAGGAGTGGTGTATGGAGCTATCGAAACAACATCCTTATGACCACAAGAAAATAGAAACACAATGACTAAGACCAAGGAGGGGGAACAAGGAGTGTATGCCATGCAACCTAGATATGGTCGCAATAGCACTAGTTGGAGATTATGGGAAAAGGGCTTCTCATTATACGATAACAATAGTAGGAAGAAAATGAAGGAGAGAATGCTACAAGGATGGGGATTATCATCCATGAATGAATTTTTATCCTTCCATTCATGAAGGGCGAGTGTCAACAAGGGGAAGAAAGAAAAATTCCTAACAAAAAGGAAGGAAACAAGAAAATAAATTTGATGGATATATTTTTCTTGGTAACTGACCAACTGAAGAAACCCAAATAGATTTGCTAGACAAGGAGAACAATGGTTTGCATAAGTACTGAATAATCAACCAAAATTCAAGAGTAGGTTTCCTTAGTACTGAAGAACCCTCTAGGAAGTTTAGGGACTAAGGAATCTATTACCCAAGAGATAGAGACATTCATGTACTTGGGGGTTGATGAAACACTAGGTGTGGCGCTAGGTTGGGAACACTAGTGATTATACTCATTGAAGAACTACCTGAAAAGGATCATCTTTGTGCTCCCATGGTATTTTATCTAGTTAAGGAACCTTCTTATATTGAGCTCTCCTCCTCTTGTGACTAAGCATTGGCTTGCGTAAGGATTGAAGAATCCACTAAGAGTGGCTTGCCTTAGGACTGAAGAAACCATTGGGCCTCCAAAATTAATAACTATTGGGCCTCCAAAATCTCTTCAAAATGCTTTCACCTTTATCACCACCATTTCACTCACATGTCACAACTCCATAACCATATAACCTTTCATTAGCCACCATTTTCATAAATATATGGGTTAGGATCCTTATTTACCAAATTTATTTATTTTATGTGTCTAAAGTGAATTTATGATTAAAAACTAGGAAATTAACATGGTTTCATGTATCTATATATGTAGCTTGAGTTTCATGACATATGTAGGTCATTTGGAAGCTTCCAAGGCACCCTTATGTGGTCTCCAATGCTCAAATTCGAATTCTCTTCAAAGGAGATTTGGATAAAGGTCAAAGAAGGATATGTGTCCTATTTGGATTGTAACTCTATGAGGTGTCTCATAATTTCTTATTTGGACTAGAACTTTATGAGACACTTAAGGGATATGTGTTTCATTATGAGCTATTTGGTTGTAACTATATGAGATTTTAGTGGATCTTCATTAAATAGGGTAGCTTCTTATGTTTTTGTATGAATAGACATGTGTAAAGTTGGAGAAATGCTCATATTTTTAATAAAGAATTTGGAGCTTATACTTGGAGATTTGAAGATTCAGTTTTGCTTGCATATGGAGCTTCTTCACTTGCCATCCTCATTCACCATTGGAATGGTCATCTAATGATTGTGAGATTTAATTTCTTTTATAGGTTAAAGTTCATTTGCTTTCTTAGTATTAGTTTTAAAATGACTATGTAATCTTTGATTTTCTATAAACATTTCAATAGGGAAGATTTATTTATTTTCTAATTGGATTAAGTTTGAGGCAATGGCTCATAGGTATTTAGTTTCCTTTCATGTTTTGTTATTTAATTTCTTAGATCAAACTATCGATTCATTGTATAATTGAATAAAGGATCAGGCCAAGAAGGTGACTTCAAATTGGGTGATTGAATGTTCAACCTATGCAATCATTGAGCTTTACTTTTTCATGCTTTTATATTTGTTTTTAAGATCCTCATTTAATTTCATTAACTGATATTCCTAAAGATCATTCTAAGGATTTGATTTAATCATATTTCAAGATTGAATGGTTGAATATTTGATACATGCAATTACTAAGTTATTTTCTGCACACTTTACTTGCTTTTTTAGGACATTAGAAGTTAAAGTATAAATAGTTGCTTACACATCATCTCAAGAAGGTAACACTTCATAATTGAATGCTGGAGTAACTAAGCATACATTAGTTGTTTTTGATTTCACAGGTTAGTTGAATTTCATTTTCATTATTTGATTTCATAGATTAGATGAACTAGTTTTCGTTATTTTGTAGTTAGATTGATCTAAACTGAAAGACAATTTCTAGCACATACAGTGCACGCATGCTACAAAAGTTTACGAAAAACCCAGGTTGACAAATTAAATGAGAGGCAATCACTTTTCCCCAACATTTTGGCGTCGTTTCCGGGGAAGTGTGCATAGGAACTAACTTCTAGTTTAGAGTGTATTTTATTTGATTTTGTGTTTACTAACCTTTTATGGACAAAGGATCTAGAATGCAGCCCAAAGACTACATTGAGGAATGATATCAAGAAGCGGTTACACCACAATATTCATCAATTCTTCGAGAGATCCATGCGGCAAATCGAAAGGTCAAGTCGATTTCACATATCCTTACAAACAATCAGGTACATTTTTCAAGTTGGGATATGAGCATTTCAAAAATTCTAATCTGTTAATGGCTTCATTGGAAGCATGAATATACTTAAAAAATAAAAATAAAAATAGTTTTTGGAAAGATAGAAAAAATAAAAATATTTTTTTATAGTTTTTAGGATAAATTTGACGTTTTATGGTGCAGTAAGAACCACCCATCTACTAACCCTTTGTAGGAAAAATTTGCAATAAAACAAATGGTTGAGAACAAAGAGCACACACAAAGATCACAAATGATAATTTAAGGTATGAGATCAAGCCTTTTCATTTTAGTTTTACAAAATTTATTGAGGAATCGATTGATAAAATCTTGACTATGATAACAAAATAAATCTCTCAAGTATGCTCTTCTTCTGCACTTCATATGTGACCGGGAGGATCAGAAAAAAGAAATTGTTTTGTTAGTACATCATAAAAATTATTTAGCTACTGTAAGACTTGCAAATCCATGTGCAAAAATCCTTACCTTTGTAATCCAAGAGTTTTCTGCGAGATTACAAAAATGATGCGGTTAGATTTCTTCAAAGCGTTGTATCATCTTTTAGCTCATTCCAAATTTCCAGTGTAGTTAGATCTTCTCTTTTTCTTTGCTAGAAGACATCCATGCAGCCATAGGCCCAACCTTCAAAACGTGCAAAACAAAAATCATGCGAACATTTCTAGAAAACACAGCAGCATAAACACACGATTTTAAAATGCAAATTCTGAGCAAACTGGGGTGAATCTGAAAAAATGAGACATGGGTTTTCTATGGAATAGGGGAAACTAAATAACTTATGAATTATTTCCTAGATTTTGTAACCATTTAGGAGAAATCCGAAATTGATTTTTGTAGAAAACGTAATTGCTAGAAAGCGTAAATTGTCGTGATACCCTATTTTAAAACGATTTTTTTGATCAAACCAGGGAAAATATGAAAAAACTAGGACATGGGTGTTTTCGGGAACGAGATGAATTTAATAACTCAAAAACTATTTCCTTAGATTCCTAACCATTTTGGATAAATTCAGGGTTCTTCACAACTCCATTTTGTAGATTGCATGAGGAAAAAATGATTTGTTTTGAACTGTTTTAACATAGCAAGTTGAAAGCAGAAAAATCCAAGTGAATAACAAACTCTGCTCCACATGGCATGTGGTCTAAAAGTCTAATTTGATTTAATAAATTTGATTTTAAAAGAATCCAAATGAATAACAAACTCTGCTCCACATGGCATGAGGTTTAAGAGTCCAATCTGATTTAATAAATTTGATTTTAGACACATATGTGTCTCATTCCCTATGTGTCTCATGATTATATATATATATATATATATATATATATATATATATATATATATATATATATATATATATATATATATATATATATATATATATATATATATATATATTATATATATATATATATATTGCAATGATGCAATTAACTTTTTTGAAGCAATTTATAAAAATGAAAAATACTTGCAAAATTTGATTGAAATAAATTTCTTTGTACAATGGCTTGTAGAACAATTGGAAAATTATTTTGATGATTTATGAACATTTGGTATTGATATTATTGATGTGTACTTTTCAATGAAGTTATAACTTGCAGAGCACAACAAATATTTGTGATGCCAATTGTTTTACTGAGCACAGTGCATGAAGTCATTCAACAATAGGGAGTTAATTTAATTTTCATGGTTATTTCTTAAAAATGGATTGTTATCAATATCATGAATTGGACTGAATATAACACTTTTGGTTTTGTTTAATTTGTTTTAGTTGACATTTACATTTTGCATAAGAATCAGAAAGTAATTTGGCCATTTCTTTTTTAACACACTTATATTTTTTATGTCAAGTTTTTTTGCAGGTTTGGGATGATCGAATAATCATTGAACAAAACTAATTGTGCGTACAATTGATATTCAAAGTATTGATTCCATGAGAAACACAAGAACAAGTCCATGTCCATATCCAAAAAAACCATTACCTTTCCTCCCTTTTGAATTATAAATCCAACCAAGCAATTCAAAGCAAACCACAGTCATTTTTCCTAGTAAGAGTCAGTTGTTCATTTTCATTTATTCACATACACTTTCTTCCTGACGCACAAATAAAAGCAAGAAGCTCACTTACCTGCTTATTGCCCATTGTCATTATTGTTCTCCATTGTCATCTTCCATTTTCATTTTTCCTTTCCTATCCTTTTTCATTTTGCAAATAAACCCCGCTTCAATGCAAATTATTGAGTCCATAGTCCTTTGAGTTTAAAATCCTTGCAAAAACACCTTGAGGCTTGCATGCCTTAATGGCAAGTCCTCATGTTAAGAAACAATGGAAATACATCAATGTCCCTTGTTCATCAGATCTTCTAGGTACTCGACAACAACAAAATTATTCATACTTAGCAAGATATGTTTTGGCATCTTGACTCTCATTGTCATCAATGGTGAGAGTTCTCGTGTTGACTAGTGGTATTCATTAATGACCACTAAGTCAACAATTTCCCTCTATGTTCAACATCTGAACATTTATTCACATAGCAAGAATTGTGCCAATGAGTATTGAAGATATGAAGACTATCATTTTTAGCATTTTGCAGCAGATACAATAGATTTAGCAGCAAAAATAAAGAATCCACTTCACAACCTCATCCACCATTTATGCAACCAAGAAGCAGATAAATTCTAAATTTCATTCCATGATCCAGAAGCAGTCACACTCTTCAATTTCCATAACTCATGCACATTTAAGGTAAGTGAAGGCATGTGGTTTTCTAATTTTTAGTCATGCAATTCCTTAAAATACTAAAATTGTAACTTTGGGAAATTCCTCACTTCCTCTTTCACATTGTCATATCTTTAGTTGGGGGGGAAGGATATCATTTCATATTCATATATCATACACCATCACACATTTTCATTTCATCCTAACATACTTGTCCTAATCAATTATGATTGCATTATGGTTCAAAAAGTTATATGATTTGCAAATAATGCCTAAATTATGAGCACACTATATGGCTGATTTTAAAGATGCATTCTTAAATATGTTCAATGAATCTTGTTGCAACAAAATGAAACAAGGTATTGAAACACAAGAACCAATACCAATTATAATTTGGTTGAAACACAAGAACCAACCATACATGTTGCAATTCAATGTATGACAAGGAATACTTTGCAAAAATAAATAAAATTGTCAAATGCAAAGTTTAAGGACATATGATATAAGCCAAGCTCATTCAAAAGCAAAGATGTTGCAAGAAAATCAAAGGAATTAATGCAATATTTTCATGAGGACATGCAATTACTCTAGTTGGGGAGTATGTTGGGCCTCCAAAATGTCTTCAAAATGACGTCCACTTTCACCTTTATCACCACCATTTCACTCACATGTCACAACTCCATAACCATATAACCTTTCATTAGCCACCATTTTCATAAATATATGGGTTAGGATCCTTATTTACCAAAGTTATTTATTTTATGTGTTTAAAATCAATTTATGATTAAAAACTAGGAAATTAACATGGTTTCATGTATCTATATATGTGGCTTGAGTTTCATGACATGTGTAGGTCATTTGGAAGCTTCCAAGTCACCCTTATGTGGCCTCCAATGCTCAAATTCGAATTCCCTTCAAAGGAGATTTGGATAAAGGTCAAAGAAGGATATGTGTCCCATTTGGATTGTAACTCTATGAGGTGTTTCATCATTTCTTATTTGGATTAAAACTCTATGAGACACTTAGGGGATATGTGTCTCATTATGAGCTATTTGGTTGTAACTATATGAGATTTTAGTGGATCTTCATTAAATAGGGTAGCTTCTTATGTTTTTGTATAAATAGAAGAGCCTTCTCCTTTGAAATGCATGTGTAAAGTTGGAGAAATGCTCATGTTTTTAATAGAGAATTTGGAGCTTATACTTGGATATTTGAAGATTTAGTTTTGCTTGCATATGGAGCTTCTTCACTTGCAATCCTCATACACAATTGGAATGGCCATCTAATGGTTGTGAGATTTAATTTCTTTTATATATTAAAATTCATTTGCTTTCTTAGTATTAGTTTAGAATGACTATGTAATCTTTCCTTTTCTAAAAACATTTCAATAGGGAAGATTTATATATTTTCTAATTGGATTAAGTTTGAGGCAAGGGCTCATAGTTATTTAGTTTCCTTTCATGTTCTAATATTTACTTTCTTAGATCAAACTATCAATTCATTGTATAATTGAATAAAGGATCAGGCCAAGAAGGTGACTTGAAATTGGGTGATTGAATGTTCAACCTATGCAATCATTGAGCTTTACTTTTTCATGCTTTTATATTTGTTTTTAAGATCCTCATTTAATTGCATTAACTGATATTCCTAATGATCATTCTAAGAAATTGATTTAATCATATTTCAAGATTGAATGGTTGAATATTTGGTACATGCAATTACTGAGTTATTTTCTGCACACTTTACTTGTTTCTCTAAGACATTAGAAGTTAAAGTATAAATAGTTGCTTACACATCATCTCAAGAAGGTAACACTTCATAATTGGATGTTGGAGTAACTAAGCATACATTAGTTGTTTTTTATTTCACCGGTTAGTTGAATTTCATTTTCATTATTTGATTTCATAGATTAGATGAACTGGTTTTCATTAATTTGTAGTTAGATTGATCTAAACTGAAAGACAATTTCTAGCACATACAGTGCACGCATGCTTCACAAGTTTACGAAACCCCCAGGTTGACAAATTAAATGGCATGCAATCACTTTGCCCCAATAATAACCTTCCCATGTTATAATGAAAATTATCCTCTTGTCTTAGAGATGTGATCCTCCATGCTTACAATGGAACCCCTGTGTTAAAGCTAACTGAGTTAAGGTCCTATGAAATGACAATGGGGAAATTGTTGAGAAAATTGGGGGAAACGAGTTTGTGTGAATTTGACTACTTGATTAGCTAGTGGGTGAAGGTGAGTTACCTTTGGAGACCCTTTTTCAGCTAGAATTATTATTTTTTTACTTATTTGAGCATTCCTCCTTAAGCTCTGGAAATTGGATTAAGGATTATTGTGTTACAAATACTGAGAAGGGAGGGGGGGGGGGTGTGAATCAATATTTCCTTTCAACTGAAATTTACATGGTTTATGCTTGCAGTCTTGATTATTTATTTCATTAGCAGAACAAAGTGTTATAAAGAATAGCTTATTCAGTAAACCATAATTTTAAAATAATGTAAACCATAAGAACACATCAACACATATGGACACATGGATTTTAGGTGGAAACCCAACGTGGAAGAAAGCCATTGTTTCTGTTGCTTTTTCTTCTTATTATTAGTATAAATAAAATATTATTACATTTTGTACTAGCGCAGACCCTTGTTAGCACACAAGCTCCTACTTAAAAGTGGCTATAACCTCTACAAGTTCTTTGGCTCCCACCGAAAGAAATCTTCCACTCCTTCAATAACTTTACTAGCTGCCACTGGAAGGAAGCTCCTACTCCCTCAACAAGTTTATTGCCTACCACTAGAAGGAAACTCCTACTCCCTCATTGAAGGCTATGACCCTCAACACCTCAATGAACCACATTCAAAATTTTCATACTAGATCCACCTGTCTTAATCAACCATAAAAACATGTAGGATACCACCCACTCTAACCATATACCAAGATACCAAACATGGGATCACTGAATAACTGAATATCAATCACTAAATCACTAGATCACTGAATAACTGAATACCAATCACTAATTGGTTGAATCTGTTAGTGTCGGTCATGAGCCCTCCATCGGTGATCAAAAGCTCTTTGCATATGCATAGGTAGGTGTCTCATCAACATCAATTTTGCATCCCGTTAGGCATGCCATAACACTGATGGAGGAGCTGGTCTTTGTTCCCTTCTTGGCTTTGCTGGATTAGGTCATATCATTTGAATGAGCTTGTGTTACACTTGTTTTATTTTTGTCTTGAAATCCCAAGTCTTAGGTCTAGGGTTTTGGTCAAAATCACTGCAAGGTCATGAGTCAAAGGTCTAATAGTCCCCAGCAAGCCGGAAGGAGGTATGTAAATATGTTCCAGTGATATTTTTCATCAGCTACAGCTCATTTATACCTTGGATTTAAAAACTCTGTTTTTAAACCCAAGGTCATGTGAAATGCAAAAATAAGGAAATTTTTCAAAATTCTTCAGAATGCCGGCAATAACCCTGGTTTCCTCGCCAGAGTCCATCAGATAGTCAACCTGCAAAAAGAACGGAGTTAAAGCACTCAAAAGATCAAAATTCAGGCAAAGTGAACTTAAAACAGTGTTAAAGTGAATGTCAAAGCAAAAACATTAGAAAGTGGGTTTGGTGATTTAATTTTTTCAAACTTGGGCCTGTAAGGAGTAAATTCCCTCTAAACATGTCTCATTATGCATGTGAGAGTTTGCAAAGACAAGAGAGAGCTCAAAGAGGCGATTTGCAGCAGTTAGAGTCTTTTTAAGGGGGCGCGACCACTCAAACCAGGTGCGCGACCAGTTGGGCGGGGCGTGACCACTCAGAGCCATCTCTGCAGTGTGTTTTTCCAAGGGGCGTGACCACTCAGCAGGGGTGCGACCACTCAGAACAGGGGCGCGACCACTCGACCTGTTTTGTCTAGAAACCCTCCAAATCGATCAAATCGCCCTCCTAAGTTGCTAAATCGATCGAGGTAGGCTCTAAATTCATGAATGATGCTAAGGGATGATGAAATAATGATGTGTCTAATGGTTTTATCATTTAAGATTTGTAAGAGAATGGGTAAATTTGGTTGTTGCTAATGCAGGCATTATGCTAGGGTTTGTGTGTTTTTTTCAAGGTTTTAAATCCCTCTTTTTCCCTCCTTGTTTCCTATGAAATTCAATTCACAAATGTTTTAATATATATATCTCTTCTCTCATTTGCACTAAATGCTAAATTTCCCATCCCAAATTCCTAAAACCCTATCCCTTCCCAAATCCCTTTACAAAATCCTAATGCTTCTACCCAAACCCTAATACCCTCCACACAGCAACCAAACTAAATGAACAACAGCAAGAAAAATAAATGAATATCATAAAGAATAAAAAAATGTTATGAAAAAAGAGGAAAAAGCAATAATATGCCAAAATGACCAAATATAAAAAAAAGAAAAGAGATATTGCTGTGCATAGTCATTGAAATAAAAAGAAGGCATGCTGCTGTTGTATATCCATAGAAAAAACAAGAAAGATGCAGCTGTGTATATTTATAAAATGGACATATTGCTGTAGTTATTGTCTGCAAAAGAATATTGCTGTGTCTCCCAAAACCAAGCCCTGTTTTCCTCTTTACTCCTTCCCTAAAATCCTGTTTCCCTTATGACAAGATGTAAAAGGAGTCTTATTCCCTTGTGATAAAATCCTAATAAAGTATTTCGTTGCAAATGATTTCCTAAAAGATGAGATGATATGTTTAACATTTTGTGAATTTTCCCTTAAAAATCCCTGTTTTTATATATTTTCCCATTCCTTATTAAAATCCCTCTCCTAACATTTCCCTTATGATTTTTCCCCTTGAAAACAACATACTTCTCAGTATTTTTGCAGGCAGAGGCAGCAGTTCTATTTATCTTTCAGCTTGCCCATCTTGCTCCAAAACCATGTCAGATACCAAGACTTATGAGCAAGGTGATGACCATTCATCATCTACAGAGGTGGAAGTACAGCAGAGGCCTCGTAAGGGTGGCATAGGTGGTCATCATAGGAGAGAGGAACCTACCTCTTTGGCAGAATTGCAGGCCTGTCCTTTGGCAATGAATGGTTTCCGATATATGTCATGTTTTCAGTTCTGTGAGAGGCTTGCTCAGATTCAGCATCGCAAGGAGTTGGCCCGTTTATTTGTTTTACACCTTCATGATGGGCAGGTCACTCTTGCAGGGGTGAATTTTGTACTATCTCCAGAGATGATTTCACAGGCTACTGGGATACCTAATGTGGGTGAGGTGTGGCCCAAGCACAAAATGCTGGATTTTGTTTATTTTGAGCCATATGTCAGGCCAACATTTGTGAGTCACTTGTCAGGGGTCTTTCCTTTCAGATTCCTCCGGGCGGAGTATGCTTCGATCATGCGACTTATCATGCAGTACTTTACATGCGAGGGAAGATTTTCACAGGTCTTCTCTCGTCACATTCGCATGTTGATGCACTTTACCCGAGTGAGGATGATGAACATCCCGATTTTCTTCTTCCAGGACATTCAGAGGATGTCATCCGTGTTTCAGAGGCAATCCCCAGCTTAGCAGCATAGGAGTTTGTGTCATCACGGTCTCATTCAGCTCGTTGTTTCTCATCAGTTGGGTCAGCAGGGCATTCCATGGGCAGACTTCATTTCTCATGAGGTCTTTACAGCACCACCACAGCCACAGCTAGAGCCAGAGGCCATTCATGAGGAGGGAGGTCCATCACACCAGCCCGAGATTATTGTGCCGAGACATGTTGTTTCCCCACTGCAGTGTACATATCAGAGAGGTCATAGGACCTTGTTTGTAGCAGCTCGACGAGTATTTTCTCCACAGCAGGTGGAAGGGGTCTCGTCATCATCATCAGATCAGCAAGTGTTATCTCCACGCCAGGTGGAAGGGGCCTCGTTGACGACAGCAGCACAGGTAACAGAGAGGGGCAAGCAGCCCATGATTGAGGAGAGAGTGTCAGGTGATCCGGTTATTGATCTTGACGCCGGTTCTCCTAGCACAGAGCTCAAGGATATCATCCGAGAGCAAAGCACGGAGATTCATTCGCTGCAAACAAAATTATTGATGGCAAAATGGATAATAAAATATTTAGAGCAGCAAAACAAACAGCTTGAGGATGAGAAAGAATTGGATGGGCTATGGAGGATTCGAAGTGATCGAGTCATTAACCGTAGGAGGCCCGGTGACTTGCTGCCCAAGGAGAGGGAATCCATGCTTATTCGGGTAAATACACACTTAGAGAGGCTGTTGGCTAAGGCCAATCGAAACAACAAATTGCTAAGGAACATGAAAAACCATTATTGGGCAAGGATGCATGTTTGCACGGCGAAGATGAAAATGTTCCAAAGAAGGTTGTCCGAGGTCTGCAAGAGGAAGAAGAAGACCAACCCGCTCCGTATCTTGGCTGAGGCCTCTCTCACTCACCATGATACTCATTACCTTCCTCCTAGCAGCAAACCCAAGAAATTTTGAGAATTTTGAGGCATTTTTGGCATTTTTGGGAATTTTACAGGTTTTGGCCATTTGAGTGGTCTCACCCCGTGCGCGACCAGTCATGAGGACAG
>APFE031718692.1:9679-50951 GCA_000404065.3 Pinus taeda | reverse complement strand
AACGAGCTATCCTGCACCTGATTTGGACATCGGGAAGGCCCTCAAACAGAGATGCAAAGGGGCGCGACCACTCAAAGTCAGGGGCGCGACCACTCAAGCAAATTTGCCAGTTTTGACCAGTTCGGCTAGCAAAGCACTGTTTTCACCTTGGTTGACTATTTGGGCATGTAAATGATGGATTTTTGTGTAAATTTCATGGCATTAGATACTTTTACTCTTCTTAACCACTTCTAGAAGCTTCTTTGATGTAAATGGTAAATATTTAATACATGGATAGGTTTCTTAAGTTTTAGAGGCAAGTTGTTGTGCTGGCCTATTATCTAGTGATTGATTTAGAATTAGTTGCAACAGCTCCTAGGAAGCTGAGCTCAACCCCTAGAGGTGGGGAAAGGAGTTAGACCTTCTATATTATGCCTTCTCTTACTCATTTTCATGGTTGGACTCTAGAGGGAGAAGCTCTATTGTATTTTTCACTTGTATCTTTGCAATTTGAGGAAAAGGAAGGCCAGGGTTTTGCAGACTTGATTGTGGATTCTTGTGGATTATTGTGTTGATGGTGTGTTTCTTACTTGTCATTGTAAGTGTGTTTATGTGTTCCATCTCTTATTCTCTTGCTGCTAATTAAACAAAAGAAGTGATAAAGTTTTAATTCATGCATGCCATGCTCAACTTTGAATTTTGTTTAATATTTATGTTTTCCACTGTCTAGAGAGGATTCAAATTCATTGTTTGCCCTCTTTAGCTTCTCTTCTTTCCTCCTTTACCACCCATCTCAGCTAAAGGCATCAGCACAAACTCCTACCTTGCCCCAAAGAACCACCTGCAAAAACTGAGCTCAATCCCCGCACCCTGAATTGCACTCCCTCCAATTGCCACCAAAAACCCCAAAAAAATTTAAATCAACCCTCCTTATCAGTTTACTAGCCTAAAATCAGTGTTTCTAATTGGCCAAGTCTTCCCATTGAAAAATCCACTGAGTTTGACCGGAGAGAGCCTTCTCATACCTCGTAGGGCTAGCTACGAGGTGAAATGGTTTGATGTAGCTTTGAGGTTTGTCTATCTCAGCCTAGGTGAAATCTTAAGTGCTAACAGAATCACTGAATAACTGAATACTAATCACTAAATCATTGAACCATTGAATCAAACCAATATACCAATGCGAACCCTCTTAATAACAATGCTAATACTAATTCAATCAAGCCATAACACTGTCAAATCATACCAAGTCAAATCCTATCAAGATACATGTCAAAGCCTAAATGATCAATGTTATCAAATGCCAAGCCAAATATCTCATCAACAATATTTATATCAGGCCAAGTTTTAGTGACATAGACCAAGCCAATATCCTTCATCACACCATCAAAATTATTCGTTCATCATCACTGTGAATATTAAGCCAAATACCAAGTAGAACATTATAGATCACCAAGCCAAATCAACATTGTGAGATGTTAAGCCAATTACTCAGTTCAAAAACAAATTTTATTCATCAACATACTCAATAAGACATGATCAATCATCAAGGAAACCTTTCATAGGCCCTGTCATATGTCAAGCCAAGGCTCGAGCCAAATCATTTCAAACCCTTACAACTTTTACCATACAAAACAAACACTGTCAAGTCAGATACCAAGTAGTAGAAAAAACCCAACAAGATTCACTAATCTCAATTCAACATCAAGTGTTTGAAAGTACATCACCATGCTCATGAATCTAAGAGGACGAACGATTTTAATAGAAGACAAGCAACGACATTTTGTATATCTTTATATTCTACATAAACTTCTCTCAAACCCTTGTCATAGTGTAGTAATATAGATTTCATGAACATTCTTCATTCACTATGATATTAAAGTGTACAATGTATGTCAATAATACTTCATAGATCACTCAAATTCATCATTTTTATCATACTAAGTTTTTTCCATTCTCCATATAACAGTGAGCATAACATAAGTAATAAATTTATTTATGCAAAAACCTAGTCATAATTCAAATCAAAATCAAGGATTGAACCATACTATTCATGAAATCAATCTATAGACTCAAGTAGAATAAGAAACACCATTTTTAGATCCATCTTCAAGTCACTACTAACATACAAGATTCACCATATAATATCATCAAACAAAGAAAAAGTCCCACTATCAATTCTACATATTGACCTCTTCCCTAGGTTGTAGACCTCTCTATAAACAAATCAACTATGAGAGAACAAATAGCAGCATATAAACCTTCTATCTATTTAGTCAAGATATCATTCATGCAATGTAACATCTGATAGCAAGCCAATAGTTAAAGTAAAAAAGGCTTTATATCACTGATACAAGAGGATTATCTCTACAAAAAAAAAAAAAAAAACATAACCATCATGCATACTCTATGTCATCTATGTTAGCTTTCAACACTTTTTAAAATCAACCAAAACTTCACCTCTTTTTCCTTTACAAAGTACTTCCTACAACCACTGCAACAGATCTCAAAACTTTGCAATGAACAATGATCTCTATACATAAACTCATACTGTCAAAACATCTCATTGAGAGTTTTCCTAATGCTAATATATGCAATTAATATAAATAAGGTATCTCTAAACAAATGATACAAAATGATTCGGAGGCATATGTGAATTATTTAGAAAAATAACTCATTCATTTCTTCCAATAGATATCTACTCCATTTTCCCTCCATAACACCTACAACAAACATATTAGTGAGTAGATCATAATTTCATATCATCTCCATGCACCCTGGTTCATTCCTATTCAACAACAATTCACTTATTTTCTCATCTAATCCACACTCAATGCTCCTCCTTGCTCCTCTATTTGTAGCATTTGATTTGATCAATACCTCAAGAAAAAACCAATGTAATCATTGTTGGTAATTTTGACTATGCCAATTCCTCCTGTGTGCACGAGAATTATGGGGAAAAAACATTATTTTAGCTCGTGGTATTTATTTTTACCACCTACAAGCATGGCCACACAAAAGATAAAGGGAATTTTCAGTTATAGTCACCCTATTAATCAATCTTTCATGTAGCTGAAGGTTTCCATCTACCCTATGGAGCACTTCCTTTGTGCGGCTAAGGCTTAGACTAGGCCAAAACAACTCCATTTAGCCCAGGACTTGACATACTTCTTCCTACTACTCTATAACATATGTACAATTGATTTTAGCCTTTGAAATTGAACTAGAAAACCAAGCCTCATTCAAGCCTACACGTCTTCCTACATTAGACAACAATCCTGCACTGATACATCAAGCTTGTACTGTACATCAATCTTGCAATGAATCGTCAATCTTGCACTATGATTGTTAACCATGGTGTCGACATATTATCATGAATCAAAAAACTGATATAATCCATGAAGACATGCAACAAACTGTGAAGAGGTTGATTCAAGTGCATATTGGCAGCCAATTTCTCATTCCACTTGGACCCCCAACATTGTTTCCTTTCAGTTTCCTTAATTATAGCACACTGTTCTATTTTTGGCAATATTTTGAGTCCTAAATATTCGGAGCCATTTTGAGGTATTGAAAGACATTTTCTAGGAAAATAAAGAGATCAAAAAGTTCCATAACAATTTTCATATATTCTTTCTTCACCTTCTCATGGATATCTTTGAAACGACGTATTATGATAGCCAAATGGAGATCGTATGCCAAAGTTAGGACCTTGGGAAGTTGGTGGTTCACTTTACCTCAATGGGGTCCAAAACCGTTGGTGCTTCATCTCCTAGGATTAGCGTCTCACATTTATTATTTATGATAAAAGGGGCCCTTAACCTCATTGTAACACAATTCATAAGGCATGTAGCCATCACATATCTTCTTAGAGATAAGCTACCATCAACCTAGATAGTTTTATTCCATTATGCATGTAAAGAATTTTTAGTACTTGTTATTAATTAATTGAAGTTATTTTCTTTCGTGTTATCTTTGTGTTCTATTTAAATCTATATTTCATTTCTTTCCTTCATAATTATGGACCAGTGGTATTAGAGTGGTCTTCTCTTTCTCTATTTTATTGTGCATGTTCCTAACAACGTTGAGGTATAAGGATTTGGGACTTTAACTGGTTGACCCCTTGCAAGACTTTCCCCGCTAACAATGAATACATCCCATGGTGGAAGAAAATAAAGGTGAGGGAGTAGGATATCCTATCAAATTATTTCTCAAAGAATCCCTCGAGTGGCAAAGGAATGAGATGATAAACAACTTTGCCTAGATCCTTTGACAGATTCCAACAAGTGACACATCTTCCTCTAATAGTCACTTTGGAGGCACCAACCCTTCAAGGTACAAGTTAACTTCGATATCCCTATATTTGAAGGTCATATAGACACAAAATTTGTAGCTAAATGGTTAATTTTATTGGAATTTTATTTTTTCAGTCCATAGTTTCTCCGATAAGGAGAACATTGCTTTTGCACTACTTAAGGTTGCCCCCCATGTTAAGGTTTGGTGCCAAAATTACTATGAGAAAAGGTTCAAGGAACCCTCTCTGTTTATAGCATCACCCTCTTGGAACTCTTTCTAAGACATTTTCAAGGAACATTACTACCCTGTTAGGAGCTATGAAGAAAAGTACATACAATGGACCACAGTACGACAACAAAGGGACCAAGATGTGCATGAGATCAAAAATACTTTTCATACTCTACACATAAAGTTGGGTATCAAATAATTTGAGTAACATTTGGTGCTTAAGTACCATGGTTGTCTACATGAATACATTCCAGAAGAAATGAAGTTCCTATAAGTATCCTCGCTTGATGCAACAAGCTGATACACAACTAAGATTGAAGAAAAATTTAAACAAAAGAAGTGAGACTTTGGATTTGTGAATTTTAAGCAAGAAAAGATCTCTCCCAAACCACAGAACAAAGGATATAGCCAAGGTGGAACAACCGAGGACAACCCATCGAAGCCACAACCACATAATGGCACCTTGAAGATGAAGAAGGACACAGGAAAATGGTGTGAGTTCCATAAGAGCCCCACCCATAACAAAAATGATTGTGATGCTAGGTAACTGACATCCTTTAAAAATCCCACGTAGATCTATGGGTTATGCCCACATAACCTCCAAAGTTGATAAAGATTACACCCTTTCATAAATTGAGAATTAAAACTAATTAAATCCCTATTCACTTAACTTAATAAACCCCCATCAAATTATCAGAACCCAAAACAATAGAAAACCTGACTATACACCCGATCAATGAAAAACAAAGACATAACCTGTCAATGAGCCCGGTCCCACTTCGCCTGCATCCGACTGGATCTCAAATAGATTTAACCCATGTTGATAACATATCAGGTTTGAATTTTCCACTTAATTTGACCATCCTTACAGAGTCGATAAGGAATATAAATCCTTGATGTATAGATTTTCAGGATCATTTTTTAAATTAAAGTTCGATCACTTTATGACACGATATCTATTGGATATAAGAGGCCATCAAATCTACGGTTTGTGGGACTTCAACTAGCACATGGTTTAAAAATTGGCTTAACCCTTGCAATCGACTGCGACCTAAGAGTTTGAATACGAGATCGATAGCTAGGAACGAGTGCGGGGCTTCAGCCACGATCAAGAAATCCGTACGCTACTACCCCCGCAATTGTTGATCACCATCGGATCTGCCAACCAATGGACAATTCTGACTTATTTTGGGGTTCCTTCAAAAATTATCAGTCAACTCAGTCTTTTGATGTTTTGGGTTTGTTTCTTGTATTAAACCACATGCACATTCATTAGAGAACAATTACGATCTTCTCAAAAATAGATCATCATTGATCAAACCTGTGACCAATGATGATTCATTCCTTCTTTCAATCTCTGACTGCTAATCTGGTAGTGATAATCCACATAAACCGGTTTTTTGCATTATATACAAAACACATACTCTTATCCTATATTCTAAGCATCAACAAACACAATAATTCTCAGATCCTCAATCTAGAGACTAAAATTTATAAACACGCTCATTACTAAATTACACAAAGAAATACACAATCCACACTGTATTCATATTGATAAATATTTATAGAAGAAATAGTCACACTGGACTATTTCAGTTTTTCCCTTGCTCATCCATCCTATCTTTCCATCTAAATCTAACCCCTCCACTCATTCCAAATGATTATAATTTATACAAAATGCGGATTCATGATCCCATTTAGTTCAGATCCAAAAATCTCTCATTCTTCCCTAAAGAATCTCTTCACTCCATGCTTTTCTCAAACAAATGCTAATTTAAGCTTTCAAATCCCTCATATCCTATTCAAACTAGATAATCTAACTGCTTGGCCTAATCTCCATGCAGGGAGGATCAATTAGCTACTTATACCTTTTTCTTCTCAGATTTTGACAACAAATAAAACACTCTCATACATTTAAATCGATAAAATTAATTAATCTCTTGTGTTCCAACCCTTTGTTAGCCACAACATGTGATCATACCATCACATTGCTCACTAGGTCTAAATGCTCATGCATCAAACTCCCAAAGTTGAAAGTTTTCATGACCTCTTGGTAATGTGTTTCTTCTGCTAATCATCCAGTATCCCAAACTTTACTTTGTAACTGGTCATCACTCTCATCATGTTGCTGATTCATTTCTTCTGCCACTAGCACTTCTGTTCTTCCAGGATTCCAAATCTTATGTTGTTGCTGTCCACTTTCCTTGTTGATACAAACTTCTTTTGTTAATTTCTCTTCCTTGTTGTCTCTCTTCTTAACTGACTTCATCTTTCCACACTTTCTCAGCTTCCTCTTTACAATTTGTTCTTAGTTGAACTCCACTGACATCTGTCTACTGTACATTCTCCCTTACCATAGAAATTATGAAATTTCTATCCAATTCTTCTTCACCTCTGTCATTTACGAACTGTTGCTTGTACTCTACAGCCTCCCTTTCACTATCATTAAATATAATGTTTCCCTTTAACTTATCAGGTTCATCTAATAAATTTTCCAGTAATTTGAATCTTCCCTCATCTCCAATAAGCATATCATTTGCATATGACTCCTCTTTCCTGTATAAAACCGAATTTCTGCCACAATTATCATATTTAAAATTACTATGTATTTCTGTCTCCACAAATAACTCTACCATCAAGTCCTTATACTGATCCTCTGTAAAATTTATAAAATTGTCAATAAATTTCATTTGAGCACTTTCCTGTTCATTACAGAATATTCCTTGTTTTGACAAAAAAATGTCATTCAACAATTCAAGAATTAAATTCTCCTGAAATATATCATTATGAAGTATCCTTTCACCTTCTTTATTGTGAAGTATCCTTTCACCTTCTGTACAACCAATTAATGCTGTTTCATCTTCACCTACATCAAAAACAAAATTATTCTTTTCTAAAACTTCTTCAAGGTTTAAAGATTCATAAAAATAATCCACTTTAACAGAATTCCCGAACTTCTGTATTTTTCAACATCATCATACATTCCTTCACATTTTCCACATTGTCTGGATTTTCTAATGAAGATACTTCATTCTGGTTATCATCACAAATTTCCATTTGTTTGTCTTCAACTTCCTTAATCATGATAATTTCCTTGTCAATACCATCATTCTCAAAATTATTAAATACATACTCAAAATATCCTTCTATTTCAACTATTTCCTCAAACAGTTTCACTTCTTTATCAACATGCATAAGCACATTGTCCAATTGATGTCCATCACCTGTCAAACCTGAAAATATACACATCATGTCAGTTTCAAAAATACAAGGGTCTTCATCTGAACTCTCATTGCCTAGACCTTCATGTTCCTTTGAACTATTCAGATAGTTCACTAAGTTATTGAAAAACTCTTCCTTTAACATCTCTGATTTCCTTTTCACCAAAGAAAACTTCTGGGATTGCAGCTTCTTGACTTTGCTTGAAAATTTCATCAGAAGTCTGCATAACGTCCCCCTATCCTTCATAATTTTCTCTAGCACACAGCTTATCCAAATAAGACAACAATGTCTCCTTCTCTTCTAAGATAAGAAATTGATCTTTCAAAGATTTCCTTGACTTAACTTCTTCAGCTGAGTTCTCTGTGTCAGCTTCACTTCTCTTCACTTCACAACCCTGCAATGCATTAGATTCTCTCCCTGTATCCATTTTCCATTGGTTTCTATCCATGTCAATATTCCTTCTAACATGATCCAATAAGTTTTCACTAAGAGAAGACACAACCATTTACTCATACCTTTTAATTTTCTCCACCAACCGAAGTCTTGAAAGTATTCCTACATTTCCTTTTCTATTTCTCTTGTCTCTGCCTAGTCAATTTCCTTTGGCTGCATACCTACAACTTTACATTCACACAAATAATTAAACCCAAAATTATGAGATTCTCTTTTCTGTGAAGATGCTACCAACACCTTTCTCTCATGCTGATCTATAAAGATCATCTCTTTGTCACTATCATCACTGTCATCATTGTCTCCTTCCCCAAGGAGATGTCCTTTCTCTGGTTGACAAATGTATTCTACTCCTTCATCCTCAACTTTTCGAAGCATTAATTTCTTAGAAAACAATTCTCTCATAGGCCACTTTAACTCTTTTCTCCACATAAATTCCTTGTTCCAAATCTTCTCTGGTTCCTTTCTCTACCAGCTTCTTCAAATGACTGAGTTCTACCTTCATCTCAGCCAAATCTATTTCCATTTCTTCTTTACTCATTCTTTTGACTCCAACTGCTTTGTCACTCTTTTTTCTCTATCTGTGACTTTCCTCTATACACCTATTATGACTATCAATAGTCAATTCCATTTCTTCCTCTCGTGAAATTTCCCTTTGGGGAGATGCAACTAGCCCTTTCTTTCATCAGTAAAAAGTCTCCTTCATGCATCACCAAATTTTTCTGAGTTTAGCCTTTTGGCATCTATTGGTTCTTTCCTCGAACCTTTCACTAACTAGCAATTCTACCCAACACTCCTCTTGCTAGAATTGTTATCTTTAAGACAACTCTACTGACAATCACAATTGTGGAGTTGCCTCAACAACTTCTACCCAACTGCAGTTGGAAGTTGTTCTCAGCTTGTCTTAAATACTCCTTGCTCTAGGCTGCTGCCTCTTCAATTACTCACTTCCTTCTTTCATTCAGTAATTTCATTTATTGTTGGGTATTGTCACCTTTACTCATATGAGAGTTCTTCTTGCTTCATCTTCTTTAACATAGCTCATGTGCTATGATGCTGATACAATTCATTCTACCTTCCAGCGGTTTTTTTGCTTCCATTAACCTGTACAATCTTATCTCAAGATACATCAAAGTACCTTTCAAACTTGCCAATTTTCCTTCAAAGATGTCTTAAAACTAATTCTCATTCCATCGGTCAAATTTTTGCCAAATGATTCATCTTTTCACTATTCATTTAAACTTCTCCATTCAAAAAGACTCCATACAGTAAGCAACTTTTCTTCATCTTATGATTAAGATTGAATTTGAAATTCACTTATATTTACAAATTCATGACACACTACAAATTCCTTCTGATAATTTGTTGTAAGCAAATCCTGTCTTACTCCTACAAATGTCAAAATTCATCCCTTTAGTGGTTCTTCTTTTAGAGCTGTTAAACCCAATATATGTTCTTTCAACCATCAATATCATTGTCTTCAACAATACTTTAAGCAATCCTTAATCATTAAAATTCTTCAAATCATTTAAATGATTTTAGTCATAGCAATCCACTCTTCTATTTGAATTTGAATTCAAAACCTTCTACTTCAATTTTGTTTTCAAATCAAACCAATCATTCAATCAATTTACATGGAAATTTCATTTGTCTGAAAGGAAATTTTCACTCCCTTGTTGTTCTCCAAACATCCAAACAAATCTCTCTGCTGACAGAGGATTCACCTTTTCCCTGTTTTGGTCTCAATGTCCTTTGCATTAAATTATTTTGAGCTCTAATTTTGCTTTAATTGTTCTAACATGCAGATATCTCTAGTCTTTAACATTACTGTACTTCTATGCAGAATCCTTTTTCGCTCTGATACCAAAAGTGATGCCAGGTAACTAACATCCTTTAAAAATTCCATGTGGATCTATGGGTTATGCCCACATAACCTCCAAAGTTGAGCAAGGTTACACCCTTTCATAAATTCAGAATTAAAACTAATTAAATCCTTGTTCACTTAACTTAATAAACCCCCATCAAATTATTGGAACCCAGAACGATAGAAAACCTAACTATACACCCAATCAATGAAAAATAAAGACATAACCTGTCAATGAGCCCGGTCCCACTTTGATCGCATCTGACTGGATCTCAAATAGATTTAACCCACGTTGATAACATATCAAGTTCAACTTTTCCACCGACTTTGACCACCCTTACGGAACCGATAAGGAATATAAATCCTTGATGTATAGATTTTCGGGTCCTTTTTTTGAAATTAAAGTTTGATCACTTTATGATGCGATATCTATTGGATATAAGAGGCCATCAAATTTGTGGTTTGTGGGACTTCAACTAGCACATGGTTTAAAAATGGGCTTAACCCCCAAAATCGACTGTGACCTAAGAGTTTGAGTATGACATTGATGGCTAGGAGCAAGTGCGGGGCTTCCGCGATGATCAAGAAATCCTTACACTCCTACCCCCGCAATTGCTGATTACCATTGGATCTACTAGCCAATGAATGGTCCTGACTTATTTTGGGTTTCTTCACAAATTATCAGTGAACTTAGTCTTTTGATGTTTTGGGTTTGTTTCCTGTATTAAACCACATGCACATTCATTAGAGAACACTTACGATCTTCTCACAAACAGATCATCATTGATCAAACCTGTGATCAATGATGATTCATTCCTTCATTCAATCTTTGTCTGGTAATCTGGTAGGGATAATCCACATCAACTAGTTTTCTGTGTTATATACAGAACACACACTCTTATCCTATATTCTGAGCATCAACAAACACAGTAATTCTTAGATCCTCAATCTTGAGACTAAAAGTTATAAACACACTCAGTACTAAATTACACAAAGAAATACACTATCCACAATGTATTCATATTGATAGAAATAGTCACACTCGACTGTTTAAGTTCTACACTCACTCATCCATCCTATCTTTCCATCTGAATCTAACCCCTCCACTCATTCCAAATGATTATAATTTATACAAAATGCGGATTCATGAGCCCATTTAGTTCAGATCCAGAAATCTCTCATTCTTCCCTAAAGAATCTCTTCACTCCACTCTTTTCTTAAACAAATGCTAATTTAATCTTACAAATCCCTCATATCCTATTCAAACCAGATAATATAACTGCTTGGCCTGATCTCTAAGTAGGGAGGATCAATTAGCTACTTATACCTTTTCTACTCAAATTTTGACAACAAATAAAACACTCTCATACATTTAAATTAATAAAATTAATTAATCTCTTGTCTTCCAACCATTTGTTAGCCACAACATGTGATCATACCATCACATTGCTGACTAGGTCTAAATGCTCTTGCATCAATTGGCAAGCCAAGAAGTCATTAGTGGTAGAGATAAAAGCTTCAGAGTCTTATGAATGTTTTGATTCTAAACCAAAACCTAACAAGGGGGATGATAAGGGGAATAAAACTATTGACGCAGAACTCAATGTCGCTATTTCCACCACCAAGGTACAAAAGAATAAACCTAAAGATCCAGAGGAGGGGGAGCGTCTCTTCCACTCACAGATGTGGGTGAAGGGTTCTGCACTACTGTTAATTTTTGATAGTGGGAGTAAAAAGAACCTCATCTCAACAAAGGTTGTTAAGAAGTTGGGTTTGTCGACTACACCACATATAAAACCATATACCATTAGGTCACTTCACTAAGGACAAGAGCTTTGTGTCAACCAACAGTGTTGCCTTCGATACAACATCAAGTCCTTCATGAACAATGTACTTTGTGATGTTGCTCATATTGAAGTTTATGATATTTTATTAAGCCAACCATATTTTTGGAAGCGTCATGTTGTGTATGAGTCCAAGCCTCACACTATTATTATTACTTTGGGTAGGAAACTAAACAAGATACCAGAGTTATCCCATTCTACCACCATATTTTTTATCTCTGCTAAGTAATGCAGTGAGATCATCTCCTAGACCAGGAAATTTGTTTTATTTCTGATTCATTCACAAAGTAAGGGGAAGATTTTGGCCACATTGATGGACCCTGGAAAGGGTCCCTCCACATAGTAGAAGCAATTTAATAAGGTCATGGAAGAATATAGGGAAATTTTCTCCTTGCCCATAGAAGTACCCTTGCACTCCTAGGTCAAGCACTTGATCTATCCGACTCTAGAATTTCCTCTACCTAATGGGCCAATATATCGCTGTTGTCTTCTATAAAATGAGGAAATAAAGCGATATATCTAGGAGTTGATATAAAAAGGACATATCTGACCAAGCTTCTCATTTTGTGGGAGCCCAATTATACTCGTATAAAACTAGGACGAGACTTGGAGACTCTGCATTGATTATCGGGCACTTAATAAAATCATTTTCAGGAACAGGTACCTAATCCCACATATTGATGACCTTCTTTCCTAGCTCAAGGGGGGCAATTACTTTAGCAAGATTGATTTTAAGTTTAGATATCACCAAGTTCCAATATAGACCACAAATGTATGGAAGAGTGCCTTCAAATCCAAGGAGGGATATTTTTGAGTTGTTGGTCATGCCCTTGAAGTTGATAAATGCCCCTACAATTTTTACGAGGTTGATGGATGACATCTTACATTCTTTCACCAAGTCATTTGTGGTTGTATATTTAGATGACATGCTAATCTTTAACAAGAGTTGGGAAGAGCAGTTGCACCATATTCGGGAGGTCCTTCAAACCTTGTAGCAACACAAGCTATGTGCCAACCTATAGAAGTGCTCCTTTGGCATGGACCAAGTGTAATATTTGCACTACATAATCAACAAGAAATGCATGTGTCTGGATCTAGATAAGAGCCAAGTCATTTGGTATTGGCCATCCCTGACGACTATGGCAGAGCTTCACAACTTCTTAGGCCTTGCTAATTTCTACTAGAGTTTCATGTTGGGGTTCTCTCAATTAGTTGGTCCTTTAGTCAAGTTACCAAGGGTAGAGCAAAAGAGAAGTTTTTGTGGTCTGAGGCATAGTAGAAGGAATTCATTGAACTAAAACACCACCTTTTCTCTACACCAAAGCCTCACCTTTCCAGACCTGCAAAAACCATTTGATATTGAGACATATGCCTCAGATTATGTTATTGGTGCAGTTCTCACTCAGCAAGGGCACCTAGTTGTAACACCCTCCTCCCACATTACCCAAGTTAAATAGTATGTTTGGTTAAACATGTGATGAGAGTCTACTATGATTTGATTCAAATGCCCATGTAAAATTAGGGAAGTGGAACTGGCAAAACAAAACCAAAACTAGCCTTCCACGCATGCTAGAGAACCTCTAGGAGTCAACCAACCTTTCTAGGTGACCAACCCCTAAGGAAAATTAACACTTTACTAACCTAGAGCCTTAGTCGCTCCCATGAAATGTGCATGCATGTGACTAGGACCCTCTAGACACTCTCACAACAAGGGCATGAAAGTGAATAGGATATTTTTTAGCTAGTTCAGAGATAGTGACCTCAGATTTGTGCCACTTTTTCAGGGCCAGGACTGAGGCCACTACCCAAAACTCCATGAAACTTCCATAAATGAAATATAACATCATAACAATGATACTAAAGAAAATACTTGAACAAAGACTTGACTAGACCCCTATTAGCCATGATAAGCATTTCATAAAACATGTCACAAATATGCATTCTACATGTCATAACAACATATTTGAGCATATAGGTCTCATAATTATCTAAGAATCACTAAGAAGCATTGATGATTTATCGTTAGCTGCATTATCATCTATTAGGTCATATATTCATTGTTTATTCATTTACAAATCAAAACATAATTAGATCCATTCATCATCACTATCATAAAACTTATTGATAACCAACATATAAACAATAGATATAATAAAAATACAACAACAATAAATTCCACATATGAACCAACACATTTAAAAATGAAATACCAAGGAGAAGAAATTCTTATTAATGAATGCAAAATATAATCAGGTTTGTGACTTCCATGAACCACCCAACCATAAATTGGATGAACCAAATATTTCTTTCAACTAATTTCCGCCATGGCATATTCCAAGAATGAATGTGGGACTCATAACTAAAACTCAACCAGGGCTTCGAGAGGCTACACCATCTCACCCACATCAATAGAACCAAGATTTATTACAATCCACACCGGATCACTAGGCCCTAAACAAACATGGATGCCACCGATTTCTCCAACTACACTGTGAGGAATTTTATTGTCTGCTAGTCTCTAGGATTTACCGCAATCCATAGTCTGATTCATGGATCACTAGGCCATAATAAAGACTCCACCCTCTAGGTTTTAACGTATATCCTGTCATGCATCAGCTAAAAATTCCTAGGCCTGATCCAGGGCACCCACCTCTAGGCTTTACCATATATCCCACCATTCACCAATTGAGGATTCCTAGACCCACTGAGGCAACACAAAATATGTCTTTACTGCAACCCATGGTCTCATTCAGGGGTTACTAGGCTAAGGCTTTTTTGTAATCCATATTCTGGTTTAGGGATCACTAGGACATGTGTTCTTTCTTTTATAGATCCACCTCACTCAATTTCAAATCCATCCGACAATCCAACTCAACAAAAACATGAGAAACCTATCACACCATATCTATCCAGAAATGGCAAGGCTAGGCTGAAAAACATTGTCACACCTAGAAAAAACCATGCCCATGACTACAAGAGAACTAAGAACACACATGCATAACCATGCATACTAAATATAGCAATTAAATCACACATGCAACTAGATGTCTGCAAATAATTCCATTGTAGATGCTTGATCCTACTCTTCCTTTCTTGGTCTTTGCTTCCTCTTAACTTCTTTGATTATCTTGATCCAATGTTGAAGTGCTCCAACAGAAATCTAAGTGTTGAACAATGTGAGTGAGAGAATAGAGATACAGCTCCAAAACACAAGTGTCAAAAGTCTATGAACTGATACTCATAATCCCTTTTATCAATGAGGCCTTTATTTTCTTCATTTTCCTTTATTTTTCTTCATTTTCCTCCTCACATGAAACTTGTGACCTTTCACCTTCCTTTTCTCCTAATTCCCATTATTTTCATAAATAAAATGCCAATTAATGCCTCTTGCCTTTCTGTTAGAGTCGGTCTAGTTATCCCTTTGTCAGAATCAAAGCTCTTTTGCATTTCATGATTAGGTGTCCCATCCATTTTGATCAGTTGCATTTCATTAGGCATGCCATAACTCTGATGGAGTGGTTTGTGTCATTCATTCCCCTCGTGCATGTCACTGCTGGTTTAGGTTAAGTCATAAAGCTTCACAAGTCATTTACAGTCATGTTTTAAATTTTTAGGTTTAGGTCTAGGGTTGAGTCAATTTTGTCTTAAAAAGTCTTAGAAGACCAACAGGCCAGAGGGATGTCTTTGATAGGTCATCATTTCAATAATTTTCATCATTGTATAGCTGAATTAGGACTTCTCTTCAAAACTCCGTTTTGAAGATAAGTCGCCATCTCTTTTTTGTAAAAAATTGTGAAAATTTTCAATTCCTCAATTGTTCAAGTGCAGCCTTGATCTCCTTTGCCAGAGCATATTGCAACTATCCCTGCAAACAAAAATGAACAAAGAACTTCAGTCCAAACCTCAAAAAAACATGAGAAAATCAAAAAGCATCATTGTATTAATAGGCCAAAAGTGAAAATGCCCAAACTTTACAAAGTGGGTTTTTTGAAGTCAATTTATTCAAATTAGATATTTTGGGTGCATATAAGGTGAAACAAGTCTTTTCGGTTCACCACATATCAGAGCAAGAGCATTTTCAAGATTGGAGGGCGAAAAACCAAGTTACAAACCCTTGAGGCAGAGTTGAAGGTGCGCGCTACGCATAGAACTTGCACGCTACGCACTGGGCAATGCGTTACGCATTGGGTGCGCACATCCTGTGTTAATTTACATAGGCGCTACGCACTGGGAAGTGTGCTACGCATTGAACATGTGCGCTACGCACCCATTCCAGCGTTAAGTTTATGTGCCTAAAACGTGTCAAATCGCCTCCGACGCTGCAAGTAGGTGTTTCTTTGACTCAATCAATCAAGTTGAATATTGTCTAATGTATGTTTGAAGAGTGGAAGTGGTGTTGGGTATAAGAAAACAAATCAAACCCTAGGCCCTTATCAAAATCTTTGTAAAGGGTATTAAAACTTTGTATAGGGTATTAAAAGGCATGTGAGTAATTGATGAAGATTTTCCTCCCTTTCTTTGGTAAAATATAGCTCCTTGCCCATTTGAAAACTTTGAGCTAGCAACACTTCATACCAAAATATCTTTGTGACTGTTTTATGCTCAAATATACCAAACAAAATATCCATTATGGCATAACTCTTATGATGCTTCAGTTGGTTTTTTGAGGATGCATTGAAATTGGGATTTCATCACACCTACAAAATACACATTGTAGTCCTCCTATTGCAGCTATGTTGTTCTCAAAACCATGTCAGATACAGAGTCATCTTATGAGCAGGAAAATGACAGTGATTCCACCACAGAGGGAAATGTGCCACAAAGACCTCGCAGAGGTGGCAAAGGTGGTAAACATCTTAGAGAAGATCCCACTTCTATGGTGCAATTGCAGGCTTGCCCACTTGCCATGGATTGCTTTCGCCATCAGTCATGCTATCATTTTTGTGAGCTAATTTCACAGTTTCAGCATCATCATGAATTAGCTCGCTTGTTTATTCTCCATTTACATGATGGCCATGTAAACCTTGCTAGAGTTAATTTCATTTTGTCACCAGAGACCATTGCAGAGGCCACGGGAATTCCAAATATCGGGGAGCAATGGAATAAGCATCAACAGCTAGAGAAATCATATTATGAGCCATATATTAAACCAGGGTATATGAGGCACTTGAGCAGAGTTTTTCCTTTCAAATACCTAAATGATCAGTTTGCACCTTTGATGAAACTCATCATCCAGTATTTCAGTTGTGAGGGCAGATTCTCGTGTCTTTATGCATACCATGTCCGTTTGTTGATGCATTTTACAAGGGTGCATCTGATGAACATCCCATATTTTATGTTTCGCAACATAGAGAGGATGGTGCCTTTAGTGCAAAAGAAGAGCCCAACACATCAGCATAGGAGCATATACCATTATGCATTGATCAAGATCGTGGTGATTCATCAGCTGGCACAACAGGGAATTACATGAGAGGATTTTATTTCTCGTGACCTTTTCACAGCGCCTCAGCCACCACCAGAGATAGTTCATGATGAGGGAGGGCCTTCACAATAGTTTGACATTCCTGAGACCGAGCATGTTGATGCTCCAGTATATGTGACATATCAGAAAGGCCACAGGGCCTTATTTGCAGCCGCACTACGAGTACTAGCTCCACCCAGAGTGGAAGGGGTCTCGTTGACATCATCAGCACAACGAGTATTATCTCCACATCATGTGGAA
The DNA here is from genome assembly GCA_000404065.3 of Pinus taeda. Taxonomy (NCBI): domain Eukaryota; kingdom Viridiplantae; phylum Streptophyta; class Pinopsida; order Pinales; family Pinaceae; genus Pinus; species Pinus taeda. The sequence goes on along the minus strand of APFE031718692.1, from coordinate 33,349 downwards.
GGGGTCTTGCCTCCATCTTCAGCATAGGTACAGATTCAGGATAGGGGCAAGAGACCTATGATTGATGAGGGTCCTTCAGGAGGTCAGGATATGGGTATCATTGATGTTGATGCTAGCTCACCTAACTCAGAGCTCAAGGAAATCATCCGAGAGCAAAGGGCCAAGAATGAGTCGCTGCAAAAGAAATTGCAGATGGCTAAATGGGTGATCAACTACTTGGAGCAGTGCAACAAACAGTTGGAAGATGAGCATGAAATTTATGAGCTACGGAAGATCCGCGAAGACCAAGAATTGGCCCGAAGGAGACCCGGTGATTTGACACCTATTAATCGGGAATCAATGCTCATCCGAGTGAAAAATCATTTGGAGAAGTTGTTGGCAAAGGAAAATAGGGACAACGACATGCTTCGTCACATGAAGACTCACTATTCAGCTCGCATGCATGTTTGCAAAGCGAGAATGAAGATCCTCAAGAGGCGTTTGAGAAAAGTGCAAAAGCAACGCAAAAGGCCTGATCCGCTTTGAGTTTTGGCCGAAGCTTCGTTAGTTGAGCATGATACATGATAGAGGGTCTTCACTCCAAATTTGGGCAAATTTGGAGAAAATTTTGTCGTTTCAAAATTTTTGGCTTGCGAAACAGGTTTTTGGGCTCTGCGCGTACCGCGCAACGTGCTACCCTGAAGATTGGGAGGTCCAAATGACAAATGGCTTGTAGTTTTGGATTTTTCATGAATAAATACACATGTTCAGCCATTTCTGAAGCATTTCATTGAGATTTGGGTGGTCAAAATATCCAAAAACATCATGAAAACCACCTTGTTGCCACCTTTTCCAACAGCAGGAAGTACCTCTGGGAGAATGCCGTTTTGATGGGGCAAATGAGCTCCAAATTGGAAAATTCCACTTGGGTTGGAAAGTGAACATCCAGGGCTTTCCAACGAGCTATCATGAGATCAATTTGGATATCGTGAAGTGCCCCAAAAATAGGCTCAAATGTGCGCTATGCATAGGGATCAGGGGCACTACGCATATAGTTTTTGGCCCAAATTTTCACCTTCAGCTCAAGGATTCGGCTAGTTTTTACTAGTTTCACTCTTTGATGTAATTTTTGACCCAACATGATGTATTTTGATGTATGTAAGGTAACATGACACTTATCTACCTTCTTCTAGATGATTCATTCACAAATTAGCAAGAAATTAATGTAATGAATCAGTTTCCTTCTTTTTAGAGGTAGGTTGTTTGGTCATCTAGATTCTTGCTCCATGTTTATAATTTGTTCAAACTGCTCCTAGAAGGAGGAGCTCGACCCCTAGAGGTTAGGGAATGAGGATAGCTTGGTCTATATATGTAAATTTTCATTCAGTAGGAGAGGTTGGACTCTTGGGAATAGCTTGAGACTGTATTGTACATATCTTATCTACATTTTGGCAAAGGAAAGACCAGGGTTTTGCAGCACTATTTGGGATTCATGTGGCTTTATGTGTTGATGGTGTGTTTCTCTCAGTACATGTAAGTTGTGTATGTGTACCATTTTCTTTATTTAATCTGTTGTAATTAAACAAATGAAGTGTTAAGGTAGAATCCATGAACTTGCCATGCTCTGCCTTTAAATTTGTTTAATTTTCTATGTTTTCTTTAGTTTAAGGAGAACCCTTGAAAGTTTCTTGCTCTCCTTAACTTCTCACCAGTCAGATCTATCCATTCAATCACTTTAAAGGCATCAAAACAATCGCCTATCTTGCCCCAAGTAGACCTCTGCAAAAGCTGTGCCTCATCCCCGCACCCAAAATTGCCTTTCCCTTGAATTCAACAAAACCTTAAAAAATCAATTTCAAAGTCCTTGTACTTCATACCTAGCCTAAAATTGGTCATCAATTTATTTATCTCGAGCCTCATTGATTACCTTCTACTGAGATTGACTCGGAGAGAGCCCTCTCCTGTCCTCGTAGGGCTAGCTACGAGGCTGAGCATGGTTTGATGTAGCCTTGAGTTTTACCTTATTTCAGCCTAAGGTAGATTTGAGCGCTAACACTTTCCAAAGCCCTTTCCAAAGCCTTTTCCATTTCCCTTTAGCCATAATAATCAAAATGAACACCCAATAACATTATTTTCCCACCATTCAACTTGGAATACATGTCCCATGATGTTGGTCTTATATTTTCAATACATGGATTTTAACCAGGCTTATTACACCATGGCCTATCACAATGAGGCACTCTATGATATTTTTTGTAGGTACCCCACTTATGATAATGAGATGTACTCTATTGTGAAGGATTGCCAACAACAAAAGCATTATATCATGGGGAATGAGATTATCATCCAAAAATACCACCAACCTCTTCAATTTATGAAGATAGAGGGGAAGTTACAAAATGATCGCTATCAGAAATGGTCCAAATACCTACAATAATTCCATCTGAACATAAAGTACAAGAATGGAACCACAAATAATGTCACTGAATGCCTCAGTTGACCCCTGATTATGGCACTAAATATAACTCTCAACTCTTGCGGGCATTATACCTTTGGATGGCCACAATTATATGAAATTGGCTAAGAGTTTGCTTCCACCTACACAATTTTGATGTATAGAAAGCCAATTCCAAACTTCCACCTTTAGGATGGATTGTTGTGTTATCTAGGACATCTTTGTGTTCCTTCAATCAAGAATGTCAGAATGATTTGGGAGGCACATTACAACAGGGTCATTGGAAGCTTTGGTGTCACGAAGATAATGGAAGTACTGCATAAATATTTTTACTGGCCAAAACTCTAACAAGATGTTGGAAAATATATCATATATTGTACAACCTATTCCATCGCTAATCCAACCATTAAGAAGTAAGGCTTGTACACTTGTCTTCCTATACCTATCCAACCTTGGGAATCCATCTCCATGGATTATATGTTTGGCCTCCCTTATACCAAGCATGGCTATATTCATGGCCTACATGAAGAGCATCAAAACAGAAGACACTGCCAATTTTTTTTGAATGAGTGTAGGTTCATTTTTATATTCCACGTACTATGCATTTACAACTCCAAACATCCACAAATATGGGACATAGTTTACCTATGTGAAACATAGCTATAGTAGAGCTCTCCATAGATCAACTAGACACAACCCTTTTCAAGTGGGCATGGGATTTCAACCATTTTCTCCCATTAATGTTGCAATTCCTCTTGCGACTACACTGGTAGAATCTGCACATGTTCATTATGAAGTTGATAAAGCCACTATATTTATTGAATGCATCTAGTACATCCACCAACAGGTTTATGATATCCTGGATAAAGCCAATGCCAAGTACAAACAATGTCATGATCAACATTGAGTGCCACATAAGTTTCAAGTGGGCAACAAAATTCGGTTACATTTGCAAAAAGAACGCCTTACTGGAGCCCATTAGAATCTTCAACCACTATAATACGGGCCTTAAAAAATCACTAAGGATGTGGATGACAATTCTTTCGATCTCAACATTCCCCCATTCCTTGGCATGCACCCATAATTCAATGTGTACCACTTTCGACCATACTTTCCACCATTACTAGACACATCATACATTGCTGAGTAATTGACACCAATAAAGCTCAACCTAGATTGCATGGAACAGGCCATGACTAACCAAATCATGGTCTCATATATTAAACACACTTTCCAATAGAGGATCCATCTATATTGGGTTGCCAAATTCGGCCAACTCCTACACCAAGGCAAGTGTCTCACCAAGGACCAAGTTTAGCAGAAGTTTCCCCATCTCATAGAGGCACTCGACATAATGGGGACCATTGCTTCTTAACGGGGGGAGGAATAATCTAGATGGATAACAGTGGACACCAAACTATTCCACTTGGACCCCCAACACTGTTTCCTTTTAGTTTCCTTAATTCTAGCACAACTTTCTATTTTTGGCAGTTTTTTGGGTCGTAAACTTCCTTAGTGGTTTTGAGGTCATAAAAGATGTTTTCTGGGAAAATGGAGAGACTAGAAAAGTAATACAATCTATTTCAATAATTATTTTTTCGTCTCCTTCTGTATATCTTCGAAACGGGGTATTATGATATTCAAACAAAGATCATATGCCAAAGTTACGACCCCGCGAAGTTGGCGGTCCAACTTACCCCAATGAGGCCCAAAACCGTTGGTACTTCATCCCCTAGGGTTAGGGATTCATACTTCTTCTTTATGATAAAAACGCCTCTAAGCATCATTGTAACATAGTTCAAAAGGCATGTAGCCATCACATATCTCCTTTAGATAAACTACCATCGCCCTAGCTAGTTTTTTTCCATTATGAATGTAAATCATTTACAATACTTTCTATTAATTAATTGAAGTTATGTTCTTTCACTATATCTCTATGCTCTATTTAAATGTCTATTTCATTTCTTTCCTTCATAAATATTAATCAAAGGTTTACAACAAGAATAACTCATGAGCCATAATGCCAACAAGCTCCCCCTTTGGACTTGATGGAAACCTCCTACAAAACACCTAGTCCTATCTCCCCCTTTGGCATCAAGGGAATAGGCAGAGCCGGGATGAGACAAATACTCTCCCTAACATGTGCAACACTATAATTTTGATCTTTTGATGTGAAACAAAGAGCTCAACATACCTTGCTCCCCTTGAGCATATAATGGACCCTCTAGTGATATGCAATAAAAGTTTTGAACTTGTTGTAGTTAATACATGGTTGTTACTTAAACATGATTTTGACATTCAATGACCATGATTGGATAATGGAATAATGATGATAAGATCAATACATGGCACAATACATTAACATATTGGTGCTTTGAAACATCATTAGAAACCAACTAACAACCTGATATAATGCTAGTATGTGATGTCCATAACCATGTAGTATAATATCAACATGTCAACATCAAGGAAAATTTAAAGAAACCCCCCAAATTTATATATATAATAAATGGGTGAATCCCCATTGCATATAAAAAAGTGTATATGCTATTTTTTCAATAATACAATATACATATGTAATTCGTTGGCAAATATTTTACTAAATTATAAACTTTTATTAAATCTTGGTGAATTTTTCACTAGGTTATAAAGTACTACAAATTCTTGGTTAGTCTTCTAAAAATATGAGGAAACATTGTAAAATATTGATGATTCCTTGATAATGTATAGAAACATATATAATAATAAGAAAACTATCTAGTTAAACTATAATATACTAATTTTCCATGTTTGGGAAAATAAAAATTGTGGCCAATGTTGCTCTAGGTTCTTATTATACACTATTGCAAATATTTTTGCATGTTTTTATCATGTTTTACCACAAAGGTTTTATTACATCCCAAGGGGAAACTAGTTGGAGAGGCACCCTACCACAAAGGTCTGATTACATCCCAAGGGGAAACTAGTTGGAAAGGCACCCCCAAAGGTGTGTGAAGATACAAATCTAAATCTAAACATATTTTTATTACTAGTCAAATATATTTACTAACCAATTAACCATTTATTACTAACCAAATATATTTACCAATTTAAATATTTGTACCAACCAATTAACATAACTATTAACACGGACAAGTTTTCATAATATAAAAGTATATGTATTAATTGAGAGTTGGACACAAATAGATAATATATATATATATATATATATATATATATATATATATATATATATATATATATATATATATATATATATATATAATATAATATATAAAATAAAATATTCAAGATTTGAAATTTGAAGTGTATGCAGTAAGAAAAATATATTAAGTATGAGAAGATATCAATTTAAATCTAAATATAAAGAAATTCAATGTTTCAATATTTGAATCAAGATGTATGTAGTAAGAAAACTAGTTAAACATTAGATGATACAAATCTAAACCTAAATATATTTAGCAAAAATTACTAACCAAATATATTTAGTAACAAATTAACCATTTATTAGCAACTAAATGTATTTACTAATCGTCAAGTTTTCATAATATAAATTTGTGTTTATTAGTTAAGAGTTCAACTTAGGTACATATATAAAGAAAATGAATGTTTCAAGACTTGTATCTAAGCGTATGCAATAAGAAAAATAAATTAAGCATCACAAGATACAAATCTAAATCTAAATATATTTAGTAAAAAATGTATTACTAACCAATTAAAATAACAACATCAACAAGTTTTTGCAATATACAATTATATTTATTAGTTGAGAATTGGACTGATGTATATATATAAAGAAAATGAATGTTTCAAGATTTAAATATGAGCGTATGCAGTAAGAAAAATAAATTAAGTATGGGAAGATACAAATTTAAATATAAATATATTTAGTAAAAACATTGTTACTAACCGAATATATTTACTAACCAATTAACCATTCATAACTAACTAAATATATTTAATAATATAAATATATTTACTAACCAATTAACATAACTGTTTACATTGCCAAGTTTTCATGATATAAAACTATGTTTATTATTCAAGAGTTGGACTTATGTATATAAAAAGAAAATGAGTGTTTCAAGATTTGAATCTGAGTGTATGCAGTAAGAAAAATAAATTATGAGAAGATACAAATCTAAATCTAAATATATTTAGTAAAAAAATTATTACTAACCAATTAACCATTTATTACTAACCAAATATATTTACTAATCTAAATATATTTACTAACCAATTAACATAAGTTATGATGGACTTATGTATATATATAAAGAAAATGAATGTTTCAATATTTCAATAGTGTATGAATATGTAATAAGAAAAACCCTCAAGGGAATGGGAAAACCATTTTTATATTCCCTTATTCATTTCATTCCATGGTAATCATACAAGCTACACTATGGTGAAATTAGGTAGTAGTAGTAATTTCTTTAGTTCTTGTGAATGTTCCTACAACACAAATGCACTTCATTCCTTTGAGTAAGCTATTCAACTAAATTGTTAGTATAAGAACATGATATTATAGTCAGTTATATTTTGGCCTCATTATCATGTAAACTTTTCTAATAAACTTGGATTTGTGTATACATTGCTGAGCAGGGTACATATTTCTATCTTTTTTCTTTATAAATGCAAGTTCTTATCCATCTATCTTTTTGATCTAGGTTTTCTTCCTCTCTGCTTCTTTTCGATCTAGACTTTTCTCCTTTCTCGTTGTTTCTTTAGTTGAATATTGAATGGCTTTGAGTTTTTTGAATCTCACAAAAAGTAAAACTAAGTAGGCCACCCCTCCAATCTATTTTTATCTACTCTCTTTGTTGAATTGTAGTGAACAGAAAAAGAGATTCAATCCACTAGATCATAGAATCACTACTTATTAGACACAATTGACGATAAAAACCAGTTTTTTTTGGGACGTCATGGATTTTAATCTATAATGGGTAGAGATAATCAAACATATTTATTTTATTACCAAAGCCTAGTACCTTTCCAAACAAAAGTTGTAATGGTTCTCAAAAAAAAAAAAAAGGAAAAGGGAGAGCACACAAGAGGAATTGGAATGTAGAAAAAATACACTGAGTTACCTGTATCACTGTGTATTGAGTCTTGACTTTTTACTTCAAATTCCATTACTTTGCGAACAACCCTATACCATTGTGCGTCGAGTCATGACTTCTTAATTCCAATTCCACAACTCTGTGAACAACCTTCGTGTATTATATATGATTGTGACTAAATAAATGAAAACTTTCAAGATGGAAAGAACACCATTGAATCTTTAAATAGACATAGTAATGAGACTCTTAAATTGTTAAATAGAGATGAATTATTATTTTGTGACCATTTCTTCCAAAAAATAGGGGCCATTTTTTCTAAATTAATCCCAATACCATGAAATTGAGGCAAATGAAAGCAAGAAACTTATTTTACAGCAAATAAGGAGGGCGAAATAACTATCATAAATATATATTCTTGCAAATTGGGGCAAATGGAAGGTTGTAAATCCTAATTTTGAGGGCCAAATTTACTTTTTCCCCCTCCCTTAAAACAAGTTGGGATAACCTCCATACCCATTTTTTTTATAAAATAAATTTGGGATGCTTGTTAATAATTTACTATAATACAAAAATTTCTCCCATTAAAAATTTAAAACCCCTTAATTTTTCCCAAGGTCGAAAATTCACCCCAAAATTTTCTATGGTCAATATTCCAACCAACAAAAATAGAAATATCAACAACCCAATCACCAATCACCATTAAGAAATGTAAGAATACTAGTCAACAACAACAATGAACTCATTATCATCAACCATGACATAGTGACAACAACATTTATCTTCCAATAGAAGGCAATGTATCTAAGAACCAATATTAGAAGAATGATCATACCAACAATAATCATGAACTCATCATAGATCATACCAATATCATAATGCCAACAATGAACCATATAGAAGATGCTCCCCCTAAACCTGTTTTGGTCATCCATCACCTATATTGTGTTAGAAATAATGGAAACCATGACAATACTAAGAGGGGGGGTGAATCAGTAGTATGGCCAAATTATAAAATTCTTCACAAATTTCACTTTTTAATCAATTTAAAAATTATTCATGGATCAACAACACAACTCAATCATGTAGAACATAACATCATAAATATCAAGCACATGAGAAACATATACATAAGACAATCATTTTCGTTTTATTACAAGCTTAAACTTGATTACATCATGGAGCCACAAGCTACCACTTGTAGGTTTATCAGTTTCTATTGAAGGTAACTTCAATCCTTACTCGTTATCATCTACCATTGAAATGGATTGTTGTCCATCCTCTTTTACCAGTACTACCTGGAAGGAGCTCTTGCCCTTGCTCGTTTATTAGTCTATGCTCAAAGGGACTCTTGACCCCAAAAATTTACTAGCATCCACTAGAAGGAGCTCCTACCCCTCATCTGCAAGCTACCACTTGTTGGTCTTGTTGATCCATCCTTCATATGTTTTCATACTAGAACCAAGAGACCTATTACCTCATAATCAAACAAATTCTACTCACTTCAACTACTCACTAAAGCCACCATCCAAACACCTTCAACAATTTCACATTATTGATGCAAACAACTTTAATAATATTTGATTACTGATTAAAACACCATCACCTTCAACAATATGTCATTATTGAATGCATCATACACCAATCACCAAGCTCTATACACCAACAACATTTTCTGAAAAGCACCTTTCAGATACCCATATTGGTCTCTCATTCACCTTTGATGCATACACAAACTATTATGTATCATGTTGCACCAAAACACTCATATGCACACTCCTCTCTGCAACCTCTTGCCACAACCTTGAATTTTATTGTTTGAATTATGCTTTTAAAGAATTCTGGACAGACATTTTTGAATTGATATTTATTTATCTTTTTGTCAAATCTGTTGCATGAATTAATTTTTTTTCCTTTGTCTTATTAATTTTAGTCCTCTAACTGTTCACTAGGTTTTTAATTCTACCACTGTTGTTTAAAACTCACACTGAGTTTTTTATTGTTTTCCTACTTATTTTGGCCGTCTAGCCTTTTTAACAGGTTTTAGTTGTGGTTTTCTATTTTTGTATGTAGTTAACTTTGGCTTAACTGTAAAATATGCAACCAAACTAATAGTTTTGCCACTTTTGGCCTTTAGCACCTTTTCTTGGCTCCTTCACCTGTTTTTCCTACCGTAAGACTAGGTCCCAACAACCACTATCTTAGGCCCTAGGCACTAATCCCTTTTTAATCCCTATGTAGGCCAAAACCCTTTGTTAATTTCTTTGTGCCATTGGTTTATTTCAACACAAAATAACCAAACACCATCCCAATGGTCGATGCTCCTTTGTTTCTATGTGAAACAATATAAGAACCCGGTGCTTAACCACTCCCAAAGCCTTCTTGAATCTTTATATCTTCATGCCCTTGATTTGTACCTATGACATAGGGCCATGTGCAAATTCTTATCCCATAGCTCCCTTCCTCCCAACGCATTCACTTATGTGCACCACAATAACCCATTGGGGTCTAACCTCTAGGTTAATGTGTTCGTGGGGACTAATCGACATCCATTTCATTGGTTGCCTCTCTACCTCTATGGCCTAGTGCCTTCTATCCAACACCTTTTGTTGAGTTCATTTAATGATCTCGTACGGGTAATTCTCATGGGATGAGTTATCTTATGGGTCCTTCCAACGTCCCTTCGATTGGTTTCGAGTACATGCTATCTGTCGACATGTCCTGGCACCCACTACTTGACAATGATCCTTGCACAATTTTTAAATATTTTAGACTAATCCTACCAAGATGAAATCATGTTAACATCAACAGGGACACTTGGCATCTCCAAAGTGGTGACAAGTGTCACCTAGAAATGGGCCCTTTGGGTGCCCAAAAACACCAAATCTACATGCCACGTGTCCTCTTATTGGTTGATTTTTATGTCACTATCCTCCATTGTCTCGACCAATCATGCGTTTCCACACATCCTCCTGGAGGAGAGAGAAAAGATCCTCCAAGGCCTTGTTTTTCAACCATTTCCTTTGTTATTTCATTTTTCCAATAACCACCAAGTTCAAGCCTTTTGTCCTCAACACCACTGCTAAGAAGATTGTGGTTTTGGGAGTGTCCCTGGGGTGGATCTCTGTCATTGATAGACTTGAACGAATGTGTGTGAAACCACTCCTTGTGACCACAAATCCCATCTAAAGTGTTGTCTCTAGCTCCATTGATAAGCTGCCACATGGCCCGACGCTTAGCCATTTATACCCTACACAATCTCCCGAGGTGCACCCACCAAGATGCCTCTACCGAGCTAGCCTATATTGTGTGTTCTAGTTCTGGATATGGGAAGGCTCTCTACTGCTATTGTGGATTTTGTGTATGTCTGGTCACTAAAACTTGCGCGTTATTTCCCACATCTTCCCGAACACTAAGACTATGGCACCGTTAACAGACTACCGAGATATATCCATTAGGGTATTACCACAAGATGGGCTCCACTTGTGGCCGATGGAACTACTTCCCACTACTGTGATCATGTCTCTCCAAGTAAGCCCAAAGCTTCTCTTAGAGGCTCCACCACCATCTCCATTGAGTTTGGAATTTCTACCAACTTTGGTTGTGCATAAAAGCTCATCCAACCTCTACTAAATCTGTAATAGTTTGACTTGGGGCCACCAACTTTGACTCGATCTAACTTTCATACCAAGAAGCCATTTTCAAACTTCTACGTACCACCAAAAATATTTTTTTGAGCTCTTTCTATCTATGTGGGTTCCACCTATTATGAGATGATCTGATACTCCAAAAGTGGCTCCAAAGTCTCTGCACCATTATCATCCATGATGATCTTATTATGATTGATCCTTTGCCATGCTTTTCTTTTTTCCTTTGCCAATAATGACAACACCATTTATAGTTCTTTGCAATTGGCATGCTTTCATTTGCCACCTTTTTTAATTTTGTCTTTGCCACCAATGATTGCCATGCTTTCCTTTGACAATAGTATTTTCCATGGCCTTTGACTTTTCCAACAATTTTTTCCTTTACTGCCAATGACAACATATTTACCAATCTAGTTTCCTTTTCCAATATTTTGCATTGTATTTTCCTTTTCCTTTTCCATCAACAACAACATATTTCCAAAAATACCTCCCCTTCACATTAATGGAAACACCAAGATCAAACAACACATCATTATCAATGATCAATACTTTTCTTTGATACCTCTCCTTCTGCTTTTCCAATGACTAGTTATCATTTTGTGTTTAATAAAAAATAATTATCCCCCTTTGGCATCAATGGCAAAGATACTAACATGCTCCCCTATAAAAAGTATCCCTCTGCCTTTTGATCTTGTGGACCTGTCAACTTCTTCTTCTTACGCTGAAAAAAAACTCAGATGGCTCTGATCCAAGCAACTTCCTTTTTGTCCCATGAAGAATATTAAGTTGAAGGGAAAGGAGTATTTACTTGAAATATTTTCCTCAAGTAAACAAGAGGAATCACTTTCTAAAATAACACATGCTTGTGCAACTAAGTCATGAGAAAATGATTCCTACTATTTTGACTCTCAGCTAGGATTACATTCATAATAGTGCCTACCAAGACACATATACCTTACCTCTAGTAACAATAAAAACCTTTCCTATGCATGAAACCATCAGTTTTTAGCTAATGAACAACAATACTTACTGACCTAGTGAACAACAAACTCACCTAGTGAACAACATTCATATAAACCAATATTTACCTATCAACATTAGAAAACATGAACACCATACTCTAACTATAAATACCATTTGGAAATACCTTTGGTACCATGTGATACCAATTACCAATTGGAACAACATCATAACAACCAATCCATTCTGATTACTCACATATGCAACAAATACCATTAACCTTTGTCATTCATTGCATAAAAAATACCAATTAGTGATACCAATTTTCAATTCATACTCAAATCTTGAATTGAGTATACTCCCCCTCTAGACATGCTCCCTCTTTGCATTAGATATATGTAAGAAATACTTGCTATAAAATATTGTAAACAAATCATTACCAACTACACATGCTCATACTACCAATTAATTTGAGAACAACATTCAATCAACCACACTATCGAGACATGAAAGAGATATACTTCCCTTTATCCTTCAGATGCATTCCTTGGCATGTTTCTTTCTTCTCCTTGCATCTGACTTTCCTAGCTTCCCTAAAGCAAGCCTCTTCTCTTCAATGAAGAGGATCTAGAGATCTACACCTCTTGAGTAGATTATCTTACTTTTTCTTCCACACATGCAGACGTTGAATTTGTTTAACACAATGAGTCAGTTTCTTGTGCTAACTTGCTTGATTGGGTGGATTTCGGCTTGAGCATACAAACCACTATCTCTTATTTCTCACTTTATTTCTTTGGAGATATTTCATGAATGATGAGCTTCTTTTAACTGATTGGAGTCTCTACCTATTAGAGAGATCAATCACTGGAATTTCAAAGTCTGAATCTTCAAAATCAAACATTATTTTGCGTTGCCTCCATGCACCATTCGATTTTCCTTTCTTCTGGGTGCTAAAATATCTCTTTCCCTCAACATTATCCATATCTCCATTTGCAGTATTACAAAAAGAGACTTTCTTTCCATATTTGCATGTGGCTGCTTTATGCCTAAAATTATTACAACTGTAGCATTCAACATTGTTCAAGAATGGGGTAAAGGAATTAAACTTCTTACCAAAGCTTGTTCCTATCTAATTTCTTGGACTATAATTCACTCTCTTGTTGTTATTGGGCCAATGAAAATATTTCCTTTGAGAGGGAAAGACTCTCTATGCTTGGCTGGTCAAATTTGTCTCAAAAACACATGGTTGTGGCTGAAATAGTGCATGCATCTTTTGTTGTTGCAACTTATTTTTCCTCTCTAGACACTTGGAAGAAAAGTGCCTTGCATTGTTGCAATAAAAACATATAATCGGTTGCATAAATTTTATTTGATTTCTAGAAGTATTTCGGTCTCTTTGGTGTTTCACTGCTGCTGAGTAACTTTCACCTATGTCTATTGTCTTTGCCTGAGGGGAACAATGGTTGGTCTGAATCTCCTCAATGCTTCACAATTCTCTCCATGCCATTGAAGATTCATCAACTGCCCTTTTAATGCTCTATTCTCCTTCTCTTGCTCCATATTGCTACATTTTATTTTCTTGATCTCCTCAAGAGATGATATGAGCTTCCTCTTCAAATATATATTTTCATCAAGATCTTCCAAGTCAATAGAAATGCAGTGGAATTCACAAAGAGTGTCTATTTCACTCTCAATTTTTTTTTCCCTTAATGACTCTAGGGATTCTTTTACGGATTTGTGAGATGTCCTTTCTTCCTATTCACCAAAGGTGGACCCATTTTCTTCTTGACCAATGTTCAGATCTTCTTTCACTATTAAGGTGGCTCTATCTTCATTACAACTTAATGAGAAAATATTACTTTCACCAGTACTTGCAGCTGAGAAGTTTGAAGATAAATGGTCTATTGTTCTACAATAACAACAAAAAAACAAATTACTTGCAAACTTCATCTTCTCTAGGTGTTAACCATCAACTTGGCCTATTGATACATAATAATTATCATATGATTCATGATTTTCAATGCTCTTTGAATCTTTGACTACTTTATTATCCATGGAAAACTTATTGGCATCATATGCAACTTGAATGTCTACTTCATAGATGGACTGTAATTCATCCCATATCTCCTTGTTAGTTTTAAAATAGATTACTATTTCAATATTTGACTTAGAAAACCCTCTCATGATTTCCTTCCTGGCTTGTCTATCAAACTTATCATTTATTACTCCATACTCCACAGATATCCATACATCCAAATCAAGACCTTGCAAGAAGATTATCATCCTTACCTTACCAGTTGTATACCTTGATCCATTCAAAAAATGGAACTCCATCTGAGGTAATATAGTCCTAGCTCTCCATGATCCATGAGCTTCCTTCCAACTATTAAATTGGTCCTGAAGGACACTAGCTCTGATACTAATTTTTAGAAGCAATGGAAACTAGGATGCTACTAAGAGGGGGTGTGAATTAGTAGTGTGGCCAAATTTGACAATTCTTCACAAATTTCACTTTTTAATCACTATAAAAATTATTCACGGATCACAACACAACTCAATCATGTAGAACATAACATCACAAACATTAAGCACATGAGAATCATATACAAAAGAAAAAAATCTTATTTTTATTACAATCTTCAACTTGATTACATCATGGCCCAAAAATCTACTACTTGTAGGTTTATCGACTGCTATTGAAAGGAGCTTCAGTCCCTGCTCATTTATAAGCTACCATTGAAACAGACTACTAACGCTGCTTGTTTACTAGTACTCGCTAGAAAGGAATCTTGCTACTACTCGTTTATTAGTCTTTGCTAAAAGGGCTCTTGCCCCTGAAGATTTACTAGCACCCACTAGGTGGAGCTCCTATCCTTGATCTACAAGCTACTGCTTGCCGGTATTGTTGATCCATCTTTCATCCATTTTCATACTAGAACTAAGAGACCTCTTACCTCATAATCAAAAAAATTCTTCTCACTCCAACTACTCACCAAAGCCACCATACAAAAACCTTTAGCAATTTCACATTACTGATGCAAACACCTTCAGCAATATCTGATTACTGGTGCAAAACACCACCACTTTCAATAATTTGTCATCACTGAACACATCATACACCAATCACCAATCTCTATTCACCAACAAAAAATTGTGAAAAACACCTTTCAAATGCCCAAATTGGTCTATGATTAACCTTTAATGCATACCTAGACTAGTATGCATCATGTTGCACTAACAACTCTCATCCACATACTCCTCTTTGCAACCTCTTGCCACACCCTTGAATTTTTTTGTTCGAATTCTACTTTTAAAGAATTTTGGGCTGATATTTTTGAATTGATCTTTAGTTATCTTTTTCTCAAATCTGTTGCATGAATTAATATTTTTTTCCTTTGTCATATTAATTTCAGTCCTATGATTGTTCACCAAGCTTTTTATTCTACTATTATTGTTCGAAATTCATACTCTGAGTTTTCTGTTGTTTTCTTGGTTATTTTTTCATTATGGTTTCTTTTAACAGGTTTTAGTTGTGGTTGGCTATTTTTTTTTTTGTATTTAACTTTGGCTTACCTTCCAAATCTGCAACCAAGATGATAGTTCCACCACTTTTGGACTTTAGCACCTTTTCTCATCTCCTTTACCTATTTTTACTGCCATAAGACTAGGTCTCCACGACCACTGGCTTAGGCCCTAGGAATTAATTCCTTTTTAAGCCCTACGTAGGATAAAAGCCTATGCTAATATATCTACATAATTGTTATACTTCTACATGAAATAACCAAACACCAGCCTAAATGCCAATGCTCCTTGGTTTCTACACGAAACAATCCAAGGAGTTGTCTCTTAGCCACTTTTGTAGCCTTCGTGTCTCTTTATATCTTTGTTCCCTTGGTTTCTACCTATTGCATAGGGAAATGTGCTGGATCTTAGCCCATATCTCCCTTCCTCCTGGTGCATTCACTTATGTGAAACACAATAACCCCCTGAGATCTAACCTCTAGGTTGACGTGTCTGTGGGAATTCCCTATCATCCATTTCGTTAGTTGTTGCTCTGCCTCCGTGGCTTGGTGCCTTATGTCTGGTACCTTCTACTGAGTTCATTTAACAATATTGCTAGGGTAATGCTCACAGGATGAGTTTTCCTCTTGGTCCTCTCATTTCCCTTTTATTGGTTGTCAGTATGTGTTGTCTATCGACATGTCCCAGTGACCTCCACCCAACAATACCTCTTACACACTTTTTAAATTTCCAGGGACACCTAGCACCTCTAGGGTGGTGACACATGTCACCCAAAAATGGGCCCTTTGGGTGCCCACAAAAGCCAAATCTACATGCCACATGACCTCCTCTTATTCTTTGATGTTGATGTCAATATCCTCCTTTGTCTGGGCCAATCATGAGTTGCCACTTGTCCTCCTAGAGGAGAGAGAAAATATCCTATGAGGCCTTGTTTTGCAACCATTTCCTTTGTTATTTCATTTTTTCGGAAACCATTGGGTTCAATCCTTTTTTCCTCGGCACCACTCCTAAACGGATTGTGGTTTTGGGACGAGTGTCCCTGGGGTGGATCTCCATCATTGATCTACAAGATCGATTGTGTGGGAAACCACTCCCCATGATCATAAAGACTCTCTAGATGTATGTCTCTAGTTCCATCGGGAAGCCACCAAATGACCCAACACTTAGTCATTTGCGCCCTACACAATCTTCTGGGGTGCACCCATCGAGATGCCTTAGTCAAGCCAATATGTACTATGGGATCAACCTCTGACCTATGGGAAGGATCTCCATTGTTTTTGTGGCTTCTGCATATACCCGATTGCTAATACCTATGTGTTGCTTTCCACATCTACCCAGTTGTTAAGACTTTTTCATCATTAACATGTCGTCGGGGTATATCCTTAGGGTATTACCACCTAGTAGGCTCCACCTGTGACCAATGCAACTGCTTCCCATTGCTACATTTGATCCAAATGGAGAATGACATCAACCCATGGTATTCATCCACCCATGTTATTCATCCACCCATGGAATTTACCCATGGTATTGTAAGTGGCATCCACTCATGGTATCTATCCACCCATGGTATTGTAAGTGACATCCACCATGGTATTCATTCACCCATGGTATTTTTCCATGGTTTTGTGACATCCACCCATGGTATTCATTCACCCATGGAATTAACCCATGGTATTGTGACATCCACCCATGGTATTCATTCACCCATGGAATTGACCTGTGGTATTATAACTAAAAAATACTATAAGTAACAAGTCACATTTTGTAAAAGGATAGATGGTCCACCACAATGTAGCTTTTATTAGTTTTAATAAAAAGTTTCTTTGTGGTTTTGTTTATTGGGCATTATTCTCTTTTTCTTCTGGCAATTCAAGTTTCCAGATCTTGGGGGCCTACCCTCAAGATCCGGATCAGTGGTATTAGAGCAGGTTATGATTCCATGGGAATAAGGGTTCATGCATATTTCAGTTTCAAAAATTTGCAACAACATTCAACAAACTTCAGGCACGTGCTGCAACCTCCACAGATCACTTTCTTGGGCCAAGCAAGAAGAATTTTTCTTTTTTCATTTTCTTGCAGGATTGTTTTTTTGGGTGGTGAGTTTGTAGATCATATATGAAACATTTGGTACAATATTTACAAAATAAAATAACAGATTTGGATTCCTGGTGAAAAAATACCAAAAAAAAAGAAGAAAAAATCGGCCAAATCGGAATCTGGATGAGGGAGATATTACTAATTTAAAATCAACTATGTTGTAGAATTTTTTTTTCTCGTGAAAACTGGTGGACGATGACTCTCCTATCATTTTTTGTATTTTTTGTGCATAATTTCAGAAAAAGGATTGTATATCTAAGGTCCTCTTGAAAAATCACTGAATTTAAAAAAAACAATGGGTCTAATCAGAGTTTGGATGTGGGAGATATCACTCACTTAAAATGAACTATTTTTTCAAAACTTTTGTGACAACAGAAAAAATTGCAGCGTGAATTAGAGATTCTAGGGTGTCTAGATAAGGATTTCCAACACATGGGAAGATGCAAAATGGTCCTTCTGCTTCCAAAAATAGGTTATAATAAATATTTTACGTTATATTGACCGAGTTATGTCCATTTTAATTTTGGAGCAAAATTCAGAGTGGGTTCCTGTTGGAGACGTTCCCTCCCACCCCACTTTAGTAGGCACTTGCTTTAGATTCATTAGTTTCAGCATAGCGACTTGGGTTATTTGGAGACGTTCCCTCCCACCCAGGCTATGTAGGCACCTGCTACTTCATCAACAACCAACATCATGGTTATGGGTCAACTGCACAAAATCCTTGTCATCGAAGTCCATTTTCTAGGCCGCACACTGTTAGTATCACAGTTGGTCACAAGCATTACAGGGTATCTATATCCTTAGATCTTCGTTTGTCATGGTTATGGGTCATCCACAAACCCACACTTCATCAAAGTCCATTTTCTAGGCCGCACACTGTCAGTATCACAGTTAGTTACAAGCATTACATGGTACCTCTATCCTCGGATCTTCGTTCATCATGGTTATGGGTCATCCACAAACCCATACTTCATCGAAGTCCATTTGCTAGGCCGCACACTGTCAGTATCACAGTTGGTCACAAGAATTACAGGGTATCTCTATCCTCGTATCTTCATTTATCATGGTTATGGTTAACCACATAAAACCCTTTTCTTTAGTGGCTCTTCATATTCAACAAAGGCTTCACAGGAGGGAACTTCACGCAATGGGGACCATTGCTTAAGGAGGGAGGAATGATCCAAATGGAAAATGGCATCAACCCATGGTATTCATCCACCCATGGTATTCATTCATCCATGGAATTAACCCATGGTATTGTTACGTCCACCCATGGTGTTCATTCACCCATGGAATTGACTTGTGGTATTGTGACATCCACCCATGGTAGTCATTCACCCATGGAATTGACCTGTGGTATTGTAACTGAAAAATACTGTAAGTAACAAGTTGCATTTTGTAAAAGCACAGATGGTCCACCACAATGTAGCTTTTACAGTTATTATCGGTTTTAATAAAAAGTTTCTTTGTGGTTTTGTTTATTGGGCATTCTTCTCTTTTTCTTCTGGCAATTCAAGTTTTCAGATCTTGGGGACCTCCCCCCAAGATCCGATTAGTGGTATCAGAGCAGGTTACAATTCCATGGGAATAAGGGTTCATGCATATTTTAGTTTCAAAATTTTGCAGCAATATTCAACAAACTTCAAACACGCACTGCGACCTCCACAAAGCACTTTCTTGGGCCAAGCAAGAAGAATTTTTCTTTTTTTTTTTTCATTTTCTTGTAGGATTTTTTTTTTGGGCCGCTAGTTTGCAGATCAGATGTGAAACATTTGGTACAATATTTACAAAACAAATAACATATCTGGAATCCTTGTGAAAAAATACCAAAATTCAAAAAAAAATCGGCCAAATCGGAGTCTAGATGAGGGAAATATCGTTGATTTAAAATCAACTATGTTGTAGATTTTTTTTTTTTTTTTTTTTTTATTATTTTTTTTTATTTTTTTTGGCGACAACTGGTGGATAACGACTCTCCTATCATTTTTTGAAGTTTTTGCGCAGAATTTCACAAAAAGGATTATATATCTGAGATCCTCTTGAAAAATCACCCAATTTCAAAAAAACAATGGGTCTAATCATAGTTCGGATGTGGGAGATATCACTCATTTAAAATCAACTAATTTTTCAAAACTTTTGTGATGACGAAAAAAATTACAATGCAAATCAGAGATTCTAGAGTGTCCAGATAAGGATTTCCAACACATGGGAAGATTTAAAATGGTCCTTCTGCTTCCAAAAATAGGTTATAATAAATATTGTGAGTTATATTGACCGAGTTATGTCCATTTTAATTATGGAGTAACATTCGGAGTGAGTTCCTGTTGGAGACATGGCCTCCCACCCCACTTTAGTAGCCACTTGCTTCACATCCATTAGTTTCAGCATGGTATCATTCGCCTTGGGTTATTTTGAGACGTGCCCTCCCACCCAGGCTATGTAGGCACATGCTGCTTCATCAACAACCAACATCATAGTTATGGGTCAACTGCACAAAATCCTTGTCATCGAAGTCCATTTGCTAGGCTGCACACTATTAGTATCACATCTGATCACAAGCATTATAGGGTATTTCTATCCTCAGATCTTTGTTTGTCATGGTTACGGGTCATCCACAAACCCACACTTCATCGAAGTCCATTTGCTAGGTTGCACACTGTCAGTATCATAGTTGGTCACAAGCATTATAGGGTACCTCTGTCCTTGGATCTTTGTTCATCATGGTTATGGGTCATCCACAAACCCACACTTCATCAAAGTCCATTTCTAGGCTGCACACTATCAATATCACAGTTGGTCACAAGCATTACAGGGTATCTCTATCCTCGTATTTTTGTTCACCATGGTTATGGGTTAACCACATAAAACCCTTCTCTTTAGTGGCTCTTCATATTCAACAAAGGCTTTGCAGGAGGGAACTTCATGAAATGGGGACCATTGCTTCTTAAGGAGGGAGGAATGATCCAAATGGAAAATGGCATCAACCCATGGTATTCATCCACCCATGTTATTCATCCACCCATGGAATTTACCCATGGTATTGTAAGGGGCATCCACTCATGGTATCTATCCAACCATGGTATTGTAAGTGACATCCACCCATGGAATTCATTCACCCATGGTATTTGCCCATGGTATTATGACATACAAGCATGCTATTCATTCACCCATGGAATTGACCCATGGTATTGTGACATCCACCCATGGTATTGTTACATCCACCCATGGTATTCATTCACCCATGGAATTGACCCATGGTATTATGACATCCACCCATGGTATTCATTCACCCATGGAATTGACTCGTGGTATTGTAACTGAAAAATACTATAAGTAACAAGTTGCATTTTGTAAAAGAACAAATGGTCCACCACAATGTAGCTTTTACAGTTATTATCAGTTTTAATAAAACGTTTCTTTATGGTTTTGTTTATTCGGCATTCTTCTCTTTTTCTTCTGGAAATTCAAGATTTCAGATCTTGGGGGCTTCTCCCCCCAAGATCTATTTCATTTTTTTAGATCTTGGGGGCCTCCCCCAAGATCTGGATCAACATTGTCTCCAAGTTAGCCCAGAGCTTCACGTAAAGGATTTGCCACCATCTCCACTAGGTTTGGCATTTCTACCAACATTGGTTTTGCACCAAAGCTCATCCAACCTATGCTAACTCTGTAATAGTTGGACTTGGGGTGACCATCTTTGATTAGCTCCAAATTTCACAGAAGGAATCCATTTTCAATCTTCTTCATACCAATGGAAATTTTTTATGAGCTCTTTCCATCTATTTGGGTTCCACTTACTTCTGAGATGATCTACTACTCCAAAACTAGCTCCAAAGTCTTTGCATCATTTTCATCCATGATGATCTTCTTATGATTGATCCTTTGTCGGGCTTTGATTTTTCCTTTTCCAATAATGACAAAACCATTTATAGTGCTTTGAAATTTCCATGCTTGCCTTTGCCAACAATATTTTCCATGGCCTTTGCCTTTTCCAACAATGTTTTCCTTTTCCACCAATGACAACATATTTACTAATGCAGTTTCCTTTTCCAATATTTTCCATTGCCTTTACCTATTCCTTTTCCATCAATAACACCATATTTCTAGCATATTTATCACAAAATATGCAAAACTCATTGTTAGCACCCAAATCCAGCTTAGGCTGAAGGAAGGAAAAATTCAGGGTAACCACAAACCACGCTCAGTCTGGTAGCTAGCCCTACTAGAATAGGAGAGGGCTCTCTCTGACTCACGCTTAGCGAATAAGTAAATGAAATGGTCTGAGATGACTTACAGTGAAATATTGATCTTAGGCTAGTAAGTAATTATGGATACAAGAAACACATTTTTATGAATGACTGGGTTTCTTGGATGTATGGGACCAACGAACAGTATGAGCAGAGAATTTAACACAAAGGCACAGATTACTTCATGAAGCAAGACAGGTGGAACGTCTAACAATTAAATTTGAAGTAATGCGGAATAGAAAGATTGTTTAGGAGTGTGAAAATGGCATAAACCATGAATCCTTTTCAACAGAAGAAGAACACATACGTGAAACTTTCCCACAGGCAGAGCAATAAATATGAATTCTACCTTATCTTACTTCGAAAATTTCACTGGAAATGAAGATGAAATGAACTATGAAACATAACGAAATACATGTGAAACATAAAGAGACACTTTTGCTACACTCACAACCACATGAATCTCATGAAACAAAGCCGCTGCCTTTCATTAATCCTCTGTCAAAATATACAATGCAGAACTGAGTTTCTCTCCCACAGTCTCCCAGAAATTACAATCAACCAACCCTTTGCAAATGGTTTGCATACAATAAATAGACTATGCCATGAGGAAATAGAACGACCAAGAGTTGGGGAGTTTTTCGAATCATTACAAAGTGGAAGTGGAAAGCCAAGCATTAGTTACAGGTGCAATGTTACAAAGATGAAAAATGGCTTGGGTGACTGCTCGCCTTCCTTTTCCACTTGGATAGAAGCCATCCTCTAGTGAAAATACTTTAAATTTTGCCTTATGTGCTGAAAAAAGTGAAGTGTAGATGAGCGGGCCCACTTGGAGAAAGTCGTGAATCGAAATGTCACGAAGCGGAAGAGATTTGGCCTTTTTCTCTATATGCGTTGCGCCCAAATCTATATGTGTTGTGCCACTTTGGAGGTTGTTTTGAGGTACCTGTGGGAGTCCAAATTGTGCCCAAGTGTGCTTGTTGGAAAGCTTGGCCTGTCTACTTTCCAACCCAAGTGGAATTTCTGAATGTGGTGCTCATTTTCCCCTCCCAAAATTCATTCTCCCAAGATTGCTTCCTGTGTGTCAAAATAGGGGCAGAGAGGTCATTTTTTGAGTGTTTTTTGGCCTCATGGAGACTCAAATCATGCCCAAATTTCTTGTCCATGCACTAGTAGTCATGATTTTGCATGCTAAATCCAAAAATGCAAACCATTTGCAATTTGGAGCTCCCAATCCTAAGCACCCCACCAGTGGTGCGACGCACATGGAGAAAAAACCTGTGTTGTGACCAAAAATTTGCCATGTGACCAAAATTGCCCCAAATTTCTTGAAATTTGGTCTGGAGGTTCTCTATGAGGTACTATGTTGGGCCAGAGAGGCTTTAGATAAGACTCGAAGCCGATCTTTCTCTTTTTTCCTCTTTTTCCTCTTTGTCGCTTTGCTCAATTTTGCCTTCAAACTCCTTATTCGAGCCTTTGAACTCATGTTACGTGCCTTGTAATGATAAAACATCTGCCTCAGTATAGTTTTGTCCCTATCAGCCTTCTCTAGCAGTCTCTCAAGGTGGATGTTGATGCGCTCGAGCCAAGACTCACGGTCAGTGTTAATCTCTTGCTCCAATGGAGTGAGCTCAATCCTCCTATGCTGGGCAGCTTGGCGATTCTCACGGATGCTTTGCAGCTCCATGATCTCATGCTGGTCC
>APFE031718680.1:1815-18353 GCA_000404065.3 Pinus taeda | reverse complement strand
GAATATTCCATAAAACAAAACATATTCAACATATAGACCAAGGAGTATATGAAACAATTCATTAACAACAAATCATTGAGAAGAATGGACTTATTTGTTTTAAGGAAACAAAAAAGAAACCATTACAACCTGAGCCTTGGTGTTGTGCAAGTTCCTCCCAGGGTCCAGCAAGAGTTTTCCTCTACTTTGACAAGCTCACCCACTTCAAATATGACAACAAGAAAGGATGGTAATCTCTCCTCACAAGTTTACAATGGAAGTCCTAATTCCAGCAGCATCTACCCTTTGGAATGTTCAGCATTCAACCTCCCCTCCTCTGGCCCAAGGCCTGTTTTTATAGTGTTCTAGAGGAAGTTATTCATTTCCAACATCAATGGGATACTCCCTCTTTTGGATGGGGTAGCTCCTCTCTTGATGGGATAAGTTCCTCTATCATAGGGATGCATGAACCATCTGGAGGTGCTCAATACACGTCAAACACTCTTCTAGGAAGCTCTAGAAGTGACCACAAGTAACTTTTTTAAGATGAAACTTGCGCCTTTTGACCTTTACAGGAGTACGCACCCATCCCTTGACTTACAGGGCATACAAGTACGCAGGTACAATGAGCTTGGGATGCGTACACGCAGGCAAGGTAGAGAGATCCTGTGTACCCAGAGATAAACATGTTTTTTAATGACTTTCTCTCTTTTTTGAAGTTTGACATGGAGAGCAGAGGTATAAGGCTTGACAAGGAGGATAATATGACTATTGATGGAGCCATATTAACTGCTGATAGTCATGGTGACAAATTTCAGTGTAACAAACAGTGTTTGAAGTCTAATCCAATGTAATGGATTGTGGTCTCAAGTAATCAAAACCAAATATATATAGGCCAAAATTTAGTTTTGGGCTAAATTAGAGAATAGACAAAAAATCCACAAAATGACTCCACCATAAGAAAAGATATGATTTAGGTTTTTCTTCTCATCAAGCATGGTTTTTAGTGGAAAATTGGTGATGGTTATGAGGTTCCTATTGGAAAGGACTTATGGATATGAAATATGAATAAATCCTCCATGCTTATCTTATTTGAAGAACTAATAGGGATGGTTTTCATTTTATAATTCAAACCTCCTAGAGAGTTTTTCAAGGGTGTGAATCGACGGGAATCCACTTTAGAGCTAAACTTAGAAGGTGATTAGGCTCACTACTGGGAATAATACATCCATTCATTATCTTCACAACTCATTCATAACTCTCTCAACAATTGATTTGGGCTCCAAATTTGATTAGGAGATACATGTTAAAATCTAGATGCATTTCTCTTAGCTAGGAACATCAAAAGGACCTTGCTCCCTTGTAGAGAAAGAATATTTGGAAACTCAAATTCCATTAAGGAAAATCTTCTCATGTTGCTCCTGATTTGCAATAAATCTACCACATGGGACAATTTATAGAAATAATATGTTCAAGGGCCTATTTATTGCTCTCTATGTCACTAAGAGGTTAAAACTATGTATCATCTCTTTATTTCTATCCATTTCAAGACCTTCATATGGGAGGAGATTCACAAATCACGAGGATCCACATATCTTTGTGATGGAAACTTTATTAAATATTCCCTACTCTTATGTTTGATTTAATAGCACAAGAAACAACACAAATGCATTCATCTTACAAGCTCCAGGGGTATATGGATTCCTAGAATGAATTTTTTTTAAAATAAGGTACCCTCATCTCTAAAAATTTCCATGACAACCTGGCCATCTTGGATTCCCTTCAATCCTCTCCTCACAAATTTATTTATTCTAGTTGATCAAACATTCAAATTCAAATTGACTATCTTTGGCATTTTCTAGTGGTGCAACTAAAGTTTACATCTCCCAAGGAGGAGTTGAGGGGATCATTTTCCTTTTAACCTCACATAAAACCTCTTTTTTAGTTGTCCTTGGGATAGCCACAAACAATTTTGCTGAAATTATGGAATTTAAACTTATGTTACATCCTACTCGATAGTAGGGGATCACACACATTTGCTTTTATGGTGAATCTATGTTGGTTGTAAGTTAGATGAAATTCTCTGAGGTTTTGTAAAATTGTTCTCTCTTAGCCTCTATTCCAAAATATTCTAAATATTTCATTTTTATTCTCTTAAATCACTTATGACCATGTGTTCAAGGACAAAATATAGAATTTCAACCATCTCTCAAAATCTAGACTAGCGCCAGACCATGATGTATAGTAATTCAAAGAATATTAAGAGGACTCCCAATTAGATTTTTTTCATGAGCCTTGGCTCCAATTGTAACAGCCCCTGGTTGATTTTCTATGGAAATAAAATAAGACCAAGGTCATGGGACATGTATTCCAAGCTTAATTTCAGGAGAAAGATAATGATGGGTATTGTTGGTGATAAATTAATGACTATTGAAATTGGCAAAGGCATTGACAAAGGCAAAGTGGAAACAATTGAAATTTTTTTTATGAAATAAAGGAAAATAGGATAAGATGAAGTTGAAGAGACATAGATTTGCATAAGAGGTAAATTGAAAGAAAAATGAAGGAAAAAGAAGAAAATAGAGGCCTCAATGATAAAAAGGCTTATGAGGATCAATTCACAACCTTTTTCAATGTAGCTTGGAGCTCCCTTTCACTCTCTCATTCTCTCACACTCTTCCACACTTAGAGAAATCTTGAAGCATTATTGGAGAATGCTTGGAGCACTTTATCATTCACTTGGATTGGACAAAGAAGGTAAAGGAAAGTAAGAAATTTCAAGGGAACAGTTGGATCGACATATATAGCTTGATCTATTTGCAGGTAACAGGTTTCATGTGTGTTTTCCTTCCTGATTTATAGATGCATCATATATGCATGTGATTTTCTAGTTATGTGCTATCATCAGCATGGATATTTTCCCGGATTGAAAGTGGTTTTATCCTTGCCTTGCCATTTCATGGATAGCCATGGGTTTGTGGGTTTTTCCACATTGTTTTTCTTATTGGGGCTCATGTTCCTTATGGTTTCGTATTGGAACAAACACTTTGGAAGCCCTGGAATAGCTTGGATTGAGTTACTAGCCTTGGAACCTATGTTGGGACAAATGCTATGGAGCCCTTTGTGGGTTGAGTTACTAGTCCTTGTATCTGGGTTGAAAAATGCTCTAGAGCCCTAAAAGTTTGTGGGCTGAGTTACTAGTTCCTAGAGCCCTTGACAACTTGGGTATATATCGATCTAGTTGGTGTTAGTGATGTCCGACCATGGAGGTGGAATCATTGTGGTTAACAGTTGAGATTGTTTGGCCTTTAGAAACACTGGTTTGGTTTTGTCTTGGTTTATTCCATGAGATCCCACATTCATGCTTGGAATATTGTGTGAGGGTGGATGGATGGATACATATGATAAGAGAGGTAGTGGTTAAGAGTTTTATTGTAGTTCTGGATCATAGAAACAACATGGTCGTCACCATTATCATCCTTACAGGAAGAGGGAGAAGTAATAATTTCTGGATGAGTTCAAGAATCCAATCCTCTTACCTTTGATGGGTAGTTGAAGAAACAAGAAGATATAGAAGCATGGCTTCTTGAGATGAAGAATTTCTTTGAGTTGCATGATTGTAAAAATAATATGAAATCCAGGATATTCATTTTCAGTCTCAAGGGAAAAGAAAACATCTGGTGGGAATATGTGAAGCATGCGAGAGACATCAAGGCAAAGGAGTTAAGTTGGCATGAGTTCAAAAGAATTTTAATAAATAAGTACTTATCGGAGATATACTATGATGGTAAGGATAAGGAGTTCTATGAGTTTAAGATGGGATCTATGAAAAATGAAGAATACATGACTAACATTTTGGAGTTATTGAGGTATGTACCACATCTTAAGGCTGAGAAGGCAAAGGTTCAAAGATTCATTAGTGGATTTCCATTAGCATTTAAAGATGGGATTGAGTATGATGAGTCTCAGACATTGGAGGAACCAATTGGGAAGTTGAAACATTGTTATGAGTAGTCTAAGTCTAATTATGAGCCTAAGAAGCAAGCAATACCTCAGGATGCAGGTAGCAGGGAGAATGTAGCACTGGATAATAAATTCAATGCAATTGGCATAGGACAGGGATTTTAGTATGAGGAGAAGAATAAGGGTAATGGAAAGAAGCCTATGCCATTTTTCACTTGTGGAAAGGATCTTCACAAGAGACGTTGTCCACATGATTAGGGTGGTAGACCTTAGATTTACAGTGGCCAGGAGGCATAGACAAATGGGGATGTTGGACAGAGTATTCCTTGGATTTAGGCAACATTGGATAATAAGCAGGGTTATCATTAGGAATATATTATTGAGATGGAAGGTAATATTTGTGATCAGGTTATTTCTATTTTGATTACCCTAGATCTATATATAGTTATATCAGTCCTGACTTGGTAGATAAGTGTTGCTTGAATAAAGAAGTGCATGCAAAGTCGTGGTTGGTGTAGTTGGATGCAGGTACCAAGAAAATATTTCACTATTGGGTGAGGTCTTACACATTTGGTTTGAATATTATGTCCACATCGATGCATCTAAATGTGGTTTCATTAGGATCATACAATATGTTGTTGGGTATGGATTGGTTATACATTCACATGAGTAAAGGGGATTTCTATAATAAGGATATTGAGAGCTTGGATGATGACATAGAGAAGAGAATATTGTAGGGTAATAATAAGCCTATGTCAGTGAGAATGGTTACAGATATGCAGGAAAAGCATAGTAGTAGGAAACGGTGTGTATTTGTTGTAGTTCATATTTCTAGTGACAAAATAAAGGATGATGAAGGTGTTAAAGTACTGAAGAGATATCCAATTTTGTAGCAGTTTCAAGATGTATTTCCAGTAGTGATATCAAAGTTACCACCTCATAGGGAAGTGTAATTTTCTATTGATTTTATGTCGAGAACAACACCAGCATCAAAGTCACCATAAAATATGAGCACTTAGAGTTGGTGGAATTGAAATTGCAACTTAAGAAAATGCTTGATAAGAGACACATTAGGCCAAGTTTTTTTCCTTGAGGTGCACCAGTACTGTTTGTGAAGATAAAGGATGGTACTCTTAGGTTGTGTATTGATTACATGTAGTTGAACAAGGTGACAATAAATAATAGGTATCCTTTACCATGGAATGATGATTTATTTGATCAGTTGAAGGGAGCAGCAATGTTCTCAAAGATTGACTTGGGATTAGCATATCATCAGGTACACATAAAAGAAGAGGAATCTACAAAACTTCATTCCATACCAAGTATGGGCATTACGAGTTTGTGGTGGCTCCTTTTGGTCTTAATAATTCTCCAACTACTTTCATGTGTTTGATGAATAGTGTGTTGCATCCTTATCTGGACAAATTTGTGATAATATTCATTGATGACCTATTGATATATTCTAAGAATGAGGAAGAACATGAAGAACACCTAGAAGCAATGTTTAATTTGTTAAGAGAGCATCAATTGTATTCCAATCTTAGTAAATGCAGTTTCTTTCAGACATAAGTTCATTACTTGGGACATGTTGTTTCCAAGGAATGCATAGAAGTGGACCCGAAAAATATTAAAGCTATCATGGAGTGGCCAGCTTCTAGGAATGTGGATGAGGTCATATAATTTATGGAATTAGCAGGTTATTACAAGAGTTTCATCATGAAATTCTCACATATTTCCTATCATATTACACCATTGTAGCGAAAATGAAAGAAGTTTGAATAGATGGAGGAGTGTTCAACTAGTTTTGAGCAGTTGAAGCAATTGCTTACAAATTCTTTGGTTTTGAAGATTGCAGATCCTGACAAAGAGTTTGTGGTATGTACAGATTCTTGCAACAGGGGACTTGGTGGAGTCTTGATACAGGAAGGATAGGTAGAATGTTATGATTCAAGGAAGTTGAATGATCACGAGAAGAACTATGTGACTCATGATCATGAGTTGGAAACTATAATTCATGTCTTGAAAATGTGGATACAATATCTTCTTGGCAGGAGGTTCATCTTGATGAGTGGACACAGTGGGTTGAGGTACTTATTTGATCAACCTAACCTAAATGCTAGATAAGCTAGATGGTTATATACTTTCAGTGAGTTTGACTTCGAGATCATGTACATTAAGGGAAAGGAGAACAGGGTTGTACATGCTCTTAGTAGAAGAGTGCAGGTGAATCACATTGCAACAATGATTTATTATGGGACATACTTGAAGGAACAGATCTTTCCGATAGGACAACATGATGACCGGTATCAGCAATTGAGGCACAAGTTACAACAACAGGGTGCAGGTGATAGGGATGAGGAGTATTGATTCATAGCAGATGGCTTGGTAATATTCATGAACAACATTTATGTTGAGAAATATTTTGGTAAAAATCACATAAAGAAACTTTAATTCATTGTGTTTCGAACTATCTAGTGTGGTTCATCTTTAGGACAAGAAGAAGAACCAGATCATGGCATTCGATTAAATAGATGAAGAGAGATGTTTTCTAGCCATTAGAATATAACAACTAGTTTTGAATAAATAATTATTATTAATTAATAAACAATTTTTAATTACAATGAAGTATTAGATGGAAATTAGTTGTAAATAAAGAATTAAATTAATGTTATTATTATTATTATTTTAATCAAAACTCAGATCAGTAATAAAACTGTTAGGCCCCTATAATACTAGTGTATTCCCTTCTTATTATTGTCATTGTATCCCTTTATTGTTATTTTTGTGCCCATTTTGTCCCCATATTGTTAGTATTGTGCCCCCTAGAAGCCCACTATTGTTATTGTTGTGCCCTTATATTATTATTGTTATGTCGGCACTGATTATATTGTGATCCCTTAAACTCCTACATATAGAAAGGAGGTTTTGTCATTTGTATCATCCAAGAATTGTTCATTTGTGTAATGTAAAGGAGGTTTCCCCCTCAAAGAGCCTACTTTTGAAGTTGTCGATATATCTCATTCTTCTATTTTGTGAGCTAGTTGCATAACAATTGGTATCAGAGCTTTGAATTCTAGGGTTTCGCTGCTTCAAATAGGCCATCGTGGAATTTTCTCTATAATGTTTTTTCTACAAAGCTTCAGAAGTTGAAATTAAAACTCATTTGAGATGAAATCGTAATGAACATCGGGACCAAATTTTAGATCTTTTCTCGCTATATTTTCTGATATATGAGCTAAGGAAGTCAGGGCTTTTGCAGGCTCCTAAATTCGATCTCAAACAGGTCACCTTAGGAAAATTGTTATAACTTTTTCTCTGGGGATCGCATTGAAATTTCGTAAATAGCTACAGAAAGAGAATAGACTATAATTTTTGTGTCATTTTCAGGACTGAAGGTTGAAATAGTGACACGTGGCACTTCGTAGAAGTTTGCACTACTGAACCAGCATATAATTAGGTCATCGTGGGTGATTTCACATAACTTTGTTCTTGTAGAATCCAATCTGGGTCAAACTTGTGGGGTTGGAAAGAGGACACAAAGGGATATCGCAATATGAAATTTTAGGCCTTAGAGATCCAAAATTACATGTCTACAACAGATTCAATATCGAGCTCCTACAAAGAGAAAAATGGTGTGTAGTCTCTTTAAAAGATTTGCATAAGTTTGGTTTGAAAAAATTGTTTGAAATGATTCAAAGAGCACAGTGAAGCATATTTATCATTAATTGATGTCTTGAAGAAAGAAAATGGAAACACCTAGTAAGCAACCTGAAAGCTCTAGCATGGTCATGAAGAAGAGGATGAAATGGAACATGATATATCAAAATTACAAGACCAAGTGCAACAAATTTCACTCTAAGAAAAAGCAATAGAAGTTAATATGAGTGGTTTAAAGAAAGGCGTGCAATCTAAGATGAATCGTGTGGAAGCTAAGATGGATTATTTAGAAGTAAACATTGAAGATTTTAAGAAAGACATGGAAGGTTTGAAAGGAGGTTTTGGAAAGTTGCTACAAGAAATGCTTCCTAATGGTGAAAAGGTAATAGAGGAAACTCATGATGAGAACAAAAGAAATGTTAGTCATGATTTCATAGACTCTAAAGTTAGATTAAAGACCCACCATGTTCCATATTGATATGAGGAAGTTGATGGCAAGGATCTCGTAACATGGATACTATAGATGGAGCAATATTTTGATCTCCATAATGTGAAAAACACACAAAAGCTACGCACTGCGACTTTTTATTTGGAACCCAATCGGTTTGTATGGTATCAATGACTTCTCTCTCGTAAACAAATTGTCACTTGGGGAATTTTTACAGAGGAAATGATAACACATTATGAGGATACAAAAAGAAATACCTTTTTAGCCAATTGATAAATCTCAAACAAAAGGGTTCAATGGTGGAGCACATTGAGGACTTCCAAAAATTGAATATAAGGGTAAAAGATCTGCCAGAGGAGCATAGGATTGATGTGTTCATAGGGACT
This sequence comes from Pinus taeda, assembly GCA_000404065.3. NCBI lineage: Eukaryota > Viridiplantae > Streptophyta > Pinopsida > Pinales > Pinaceae > Pinus > Pinus taeda. The sequence continues at coordinate 9,920 of APFE031718680.1, read as the reverse complement.
TTAAAGGATAACATCCAACGTGAGGTTCGCCTTTGGGAACCTGATTTATTGGAGAAGGCATTCAAGTTGGAAAGAAAAATTGAAAGCAAAATTATGGAAACAAGGAAGCCTACCAATCACAACTATAAAGATGGAAGTGTTGTTGCCCATAGCCTTCCACAAACTACAAGATTGACACCAAAAAAATTGGAAGAAAAAAGAGCAAAAGGCCTTTGTTACAGTTGTGTTAACAAATACAATAAAGTCATAAGTGTGCTGAGAATAAATTATTTTACATAGATTGTGAAGAGGAACAAGAAAAGGAACAAGAAACATCAAAAGAAGAGGATAAAGACCAAGAAAAACACCTATAGAAATAAGAAATGAATCCAATCGTATCTTGTAATGCATTGGCTAGAATTACCACTCCTCAAACTATCAAGATAGAAGGACATATCAAGAAGAAAATGGAAATAGTGTTGATTGATTCGGGTAGTACCCATAATTTTATTCATTGTAAGATAGCAAAGGAATTGAATTGCTTCCTATATCTAGCACAACAGTGTCAAGCAATAGTTGCAAATCGAGAAATCATAAATTGATCGAGAAATTGCCATACTATCAAGCTATCCATGGGAGAATGTGTGTTGAATAGTCCAATGTTTTCCATTCCAATGGGTGGTGTTGATGTTGGACTAGGAGTCTAATGGCTACAATCTTTGGGTACACTAGATTTCAATTTTCAAGAACTTTTCTTGAATTTTTTTAGAAGGAAAGAAAGTTGAATTAAGGGGTGTCACAGGGAAAATGGGAAAGATAATCAGCTCTAACGACATGAAAAAACTTATAAATAAATAACAACATGGCATAATTTCACAATTATGTTCGCTAGAGGTTCCCACATCGAAATCATCTATTTCTCCAAATCTCCAAAAAGTCTTGGACAATCATTCCAAGGTATTTGAGATTTCCAAAGTTCTTCCACCTATTTGTGATCATGATCATGCTATTCATTTGATTCCAGGAAGTGTTCCTCCAAACATCAGGCCTTACAGATATCCCTATGCCCAAAAGAGTGAAATTGAATGTATGGTTGCAGAAATGCTAGAGGCTCGTATAATTTAACCTAGTTAAAGTTCTTTCTCTACTCCAATAGTATTGGTGCAAAAGAAGGATGGATCTTGGTGAATGTGTCCAGATTATAGGGAGCTCAAAAATCTCACTATTAAAGATAAATTTCCCATTCTTGCCATTGATGAATTGTTGGATGAATTGCATGGAGAAATTTACTTTACCAAGTTGGACCTTCGCTCAGGATATCATCAAATCATAATGAAGACTAAAGACATTTTGAAAACAACGTTTAGAAATCATGAGGGTCATTATGAATTTTTGGTCATGTCTTTTGGCCTTACCAATGCACCTTCTACATTTCAAGGATTGATGAATTCCATTTTCAAACCGTTCCATAGAAAATTTGTGTTAGTATTTTTTGATGATATACTAATCTACGACAAGTCTTGGAGGATCATGTTCAACATGTTGATAGAGTTCTCAAATTATTGGAGGGGAAACAATTATATGCAAAAACCTCCAAATGTTTCTTTGGAGTATAAGAGGTGGAATATTTGGGTCATATTGTATCTCATGAAGATGTTAAGGTAGACCCTAGGAAAATTAAATCCATTAAGGAATGGAAAATCCCCACATCCATAAAGCATCTACAAGGATTTCTCATGTTGACAGGGTATTATCGCAAGTTCGTTAAAAATTATGGAAGAATAAAAGCACCTCTAACAACATTACTGAATAAATATGCATTTTCTTGAACTCCAGAAGCAACGAAAGCCTTTGAACATATTAAAGAGGCAATGTGCCAAGCACCAATCTTAGCTACAAAAGACTTCACAAAAGCCTTTATTGTGGAATGTGATGCCTCAGGAAATGGAATTGGTGTGTTTTTAATGCAAGAAGAAAGACCCATTGCTCTTAAAAGTTGTCCAATCAAAGGAAAGTATTTACACAAAGCTATTTATGAGAAGGAAATCTTGGAAATACTACATGCACTTAAGAAATAGCGACCTTACCTAATGGGAATACACTTCAAGGTAAAAATGGATCATGATAGTATTAAATACTTTTTATAACAAATATTATATTCAGAAGAGCAGCAAAAATGGGTCACAAAAATGTTCGGTTATGGCTATGAAATCATCTACAAAAAAGGGAAGCAAAATGTTGTTGCATATGCACTCTTAAGAAAGGATGAGGATGTGGAAGCATTGGTTTGTGTCATTTCTATTATCCAACCAGATTGGATAAACGAAGAAAGGGATGAATGGAAGAATGATGAAGAAGTGTGGGAATTCATTTAGAAGTTGCAGCAATATCCCGGTACATCTAGTACATTTAGCTGCAAAAATGATTCATTATGGTACAAAGACCACTTATACCTATGTAAGAATTCCTAACTCGAACAAAAGATTCTTCTTGAATTGTACACCTATCCCTTAGGAGGGAATTTAGGATTTTTAAAAACTTACCATAGGGTTAAGAAGGAATTTTTTTGGGATAGCCTTAAATCTGATATTCAAAAGTTTATGGTAAAATGTTTAGTTGGCCAACAAAATAAAGTTGATATAATTAAGACCCTGGGTCTACTAAAACCTTTATCCATTCCAAGTCAATGTTGGGAGGAGGTTTCAATATATTTTATCACAGGTTTATCCAAGTTCGAAGGAAAGATTATCATCATGGTGATAGTTGATAGACTTACCATGTATCCACACTTTTGTGCATTATCTCATCCATTTAAAACTAGTACAGTTGCTACTGCATTTATGGAAACAATTCAAAAGATACATGGAAACCCAAATATTATTGTAAGCGACAGAGATCCTATTTTCACTGGAAATTTTTGGACTAAATTATTTTCTTGTCTGGGTACTCAATTAGCTCATAGCTCATCTTATCATCCTCAATTTGATGGGCAAACTGAGATAGTGAACAAATGTTTGGAAGGATATCTTCATTGCTTTTTATATGATAAACAAACACAATGGGTCAAATGGTTTCCTCTAGTTGAATGGTAGTATAAAACTTCCTTCCATACTACAGGAAAAATGACCTCAGTTATGGCACTTTATGGATATCATCCACCATCCATCACATCATATTTAAGAGAAAATTCTAAGGTTCAAGCAGTGGAATATCACATCAAGCATCAACAAAAAGTTCTCTAACTCTTAAAGGATAACCTGACTTTGGAACATAATAGAATGAAACAGTAGGTAGATCAACATCGTAGCGAAAGAAGTTTTGATGTAGGTGATTGGGTATTTCTCTGAATACAACCATACAAACAAATGTCACTCAAGAAATCTAAGAATGATAATAAATTATCACCAAAGTATTATGGTCTGTACGATGTGTTGCAAAAGATTGGTACTATGGCATACAAATTGGAACTTCTTGTATCTTCTAGAGTGCACCCAGTTTTACATGTTTCATGCTTAAAGAAGGTTATAAGTGACAAGATCCCAGTTCAAACAATATTTCCAGAACTTGATGCGGAAGGAAAAATCATATTGGAACCCGAAGCAGCCATTGAAACAAGGACTCAACAACTACAAAATCAATCAATTTCAGAGTATTTCATCAAGTGGAAGAACTTACCCACTGAAGATTCCACATGGGAGGATTAGAAGTTTATACAGAATCATCTAGAACTACTCAAGCATTGAGGACAACATTTTCTTTTTTAAGGAGAGGGGCATGTTAGGTCCCTATAATACCAGTGTATTCCCTTATTATTATTATTGTCATTGCAGCCCCTTATTGTTATTGTTGTGCTTGTGTTGTCCCCATATTGTTATTATTGTGCCCCTTAGAAGCCCACTATTGTTATTGTTGTGTCCTTACATTATTATTGTTATGTCAGCTCTGATTATATTGTGACCCCTTAGACTCCTATTTATAGAAAGGAGGTCATGTCGTTTATATCATCCAAGAATTTTTCATTTGTGTAATGTAAAGGAGGTTACCCCCTCAAAGAGGCTACTTTCGAAGTCATTGATCTATCTCATTCTTCTATTTTGTGAGTTGGTTGCATAACAAATAAGGTCAAACATAATTATTTTAAACAATAAAACTGAAAAATAGTAATAAGAAAATGAAAAAAACAATAAATAAACAAACAAACAAAATGAAAATAATAAGGTAAGATTTAACCATTCTAAACAATAAAACTAAAAATAGTAATAAAAAATGAAAAAACAAAATAAATAAAATATAGATTGAAATAATGAATTAACCTCCAATTTTATTATTAGATACAAAAAATTAATATAATAAATAATGAAAGTAAATTAATAAGAAAAAAAGAATACCAACATTGATTAAAATAAATAAATAAAATAGATAAGTAAATAATTAAATATTATAAAACTTAGGAATACAACGTAGGGATCCAACATCTATTAATACTCCAACCATCGTCTTTATTCAAATTAATAGGCCTCCTTTCAATTTCCAAGGTCTCCCTAAATTTACAATGATGAAAATGATCAATCATTGTAATGACCCTCGCCTCTTCAATGCAAATGTGATGTTTTGTCTTTTCCACATGTTCAGCCAAAGTGGAGGAGTAGGACCTTCCATGTTTGATGTCAGATGCATGCTCTAGAATCCTTTGATTAATTGAGTGGCCAGTTTCACCAATGTACAGAGTCACACAGGAACAAGGGATGACATAAACACCTTTCCCATATTTAGGGTTTGCAGTGTCCTTCACTGATATTAGGCAGCTTTGAAGAGTGTTTAGGGGTATAAATGTCAAAGGAACCTTATGCTTCTTCAATATTTTAGCAAAATTGTCTATGGTTCCTTGGATAAATGGAAGATGCACCCCTGAAAATTGATATTTAAGATCATTTTTAATCCTAGGACATTTTTCACGCTTAAGGAAGGCTCTAAGACATTGGCGCTTACTATAACCATTCTTATTAAAAACACTTAGGAGATGGGGTTTTCATCATTGAGGTGGTTTTCATCAGAAACTCGTAATGCCTGAATGAATAAGGTGTTGAGAACATCTAGCTTCTGAGTGGAGAAATGATGCAAATTCACTAAAGATATTGTTGGGTGTGAGTTTTCTTCCAAAAAACCTGGTGGGAGAAAGAACTATCATCTCTCTTTGAAATAATAACATTGAGGAAAGGGAGGTTTCTATCGATTTCACATTCCATAGAAAACTTTATGGAACTAGATTGATTGTTAAGATGTTGGAAAAAGAGGTTTAACTTTTCCTGACCATTGACACAAGTGTTAGCCACAAACCATTTCCAAATCTTAGGTTGGAATAGAGCTAAGGACAAGGCCTTACATTCAAAGTCCTCCATAAACATATTAGCCACTACTAGGGAAAGAGGGAAACCCATGGAAACTCCATAAGCTAGTTCATAAAATTCACCTTCAAAATTCCAAACGACAGTGAGATCAAGAAGCTTATCTTGAGATAGTTTCATGTTAAGCCGTATTGAGGTCACTTGAATATCAAAGGACATTGACAGAAGTTAATAAATTATATCATTGGTGGAACTTAAAGAAAGAGGTGATTGAGTTTATTGTGAGATTTTTGGACTACCAGTAGGTAAAAGCAGAGTGTAAACATCTAGGTGATTTTTTTACAATCGATTATGATTACAAAGTGGAAATGGGAGGTCATTTCCATGGATTTCATAATAGGTTTTATGAGGACATCAAGACAACATGATTCCATAATGGTTGTGTTCGACGGGTTAATTAAGTTAAGTCTATGAATTCAACTAGTGAGGTAGCTCAGATATTCATTAGGGAGATAATGAGATTTCATAGTGTTCTAAAGAAGATTGTATCTGACAGAGATGCCAAGTTCGCTTCCAGGTTTTGGAAGGAGTTGTTTGCAGGTTTGGGGACATGGCTTTCCGTAAAGCTTATCATCCATAGACAAATGGACAGACAAAGAGGGTTAACAGGATCCTTAAGGACATGTTGAAGATGTATGTCATGCATCAGTAGATGAAGTGGGAAGAGTATCTTCCACTAGTATATTTTTCATATAATAATGGGTATCATGAGTCTTTGAAGATGAGTGCGTTTGAGGTACTTTACAAGCAGAGTTGCAATACTCCTATCAGCTAGAGTGATCGATTAAATAACGTATTGATTGGACTGGATATGTTTTCAGAGATGGAACAAGAAATACATCCTATTAAGAGGAATTTGAAGGTAGCATAGGATAGGAATAAGAGTTATGTAGATCAGCATAGGGTATTTAAGGTGTTTCATGTTAGGGAACATGTGAACATGTGCATTAAGCCCAAGAGGAGCTCCTTGAGGATTGGATCATGTGCCAAGATGGCACCTTAGTATTGTGGAACTTTTGAGATCCTTGAGAGGATTAGACTAGTGACCTATAAAATTGCATTTCCTCTGATAGTGAAATTCCATGAAATTTCCCATGTTTCATTGCTTAAGAAGTATGTCCAAGATGTTTATCATGTGATTTACTGGTTTTTATTGTAGGTGGAACTAGAGGGAGAATTCCAACCAAAACGACAATGCATATTGCAACAAAAATAACATGCTCTAAAACAAATCAACTGATCATGATAAAGTGTAAGAAGAAATTTCGGTGTAAATCACATTCAGAAAATCATTATTGACGCGTAAAAAATAATTACGCGTCGACAATGATTTTCTGAATGTGATTTACACCAAAATTTCTTCTTACAATTGTTATGGATCACAGAAGCCTCAATTCAACCATGATAAAGTGCATTGGACGCACTTTGGGTCCGATGAAGCTACAAGGGAGATGGTTGATCATATGTAAGCTATGTATCATTAATTATTTGTTGGTTCAAGCAAATGAGTTTTTGGTATATGTATATATGGATGTTGTTGTAAATACCACAATGAGCTATGTTATAAAGCTCCAATAAGAAATATGATTGTCATGTTTGATATGTTGGTCATGTTTTGCAGTAGTCGTTAATGTAAATACTACATTGAATTGTGTTATAAAGGTCCATGGACAGTATGTTTTGTTTTTCAGCGGTTTTGTTGGCCATAAGTGTCTTAGAACACCGAGGATGGTGTTCCCCCATGGGGGAGGGGCTTGTAACAACCCCTGGTTGATTTTATATGTATATAAAATAATATAAAGGTCATGGGACACATATTCCAAGCTAAATTTTGGGAAAAACATAGTGATGGGTATCATTGATGATTAATTAATGGCTATGGAAATTGGCAAAGGCAAAGTGGAAATAATTGGCATTTTATTTATGAAATAAAGGAAAATATGAGAAAAGGAAGGTGAAGAGACACAAATTTGTATGAGAGGGAAACTAAAAGAAAATTGAAAAATGAAGAAAATGGAGGCCTTGATGATAAAAAGGCTTATGAGGATTAGTTCACAACCTTTTGTCAGTTTAGTTTAGAGCTCTCTTTCACTCACTCATTCTATCACACTCTTGCACACTTAGAGAAATATTGGAGAATTCTTGGGTCATGCTTGGAGCATGTTAGAATTCACTTGGATTAAAGAAATAAGGAAAAGAAAGCATGAAAGTGAAAGGGAATATTTGGATTGGAAACTACAGTTGGATTTCTTTGTAGGTAATAGGTTGTATGTGTGATGTCCTTGTTGATTTCTGGATGCATGGTATATGTGATCTAGACCTATGTAGGAACGCAAAAAAATATAGATATAATCATAAAAACATAAATGTAGCATAAATAAATGTTGAGTTCATTAATATAAAGGAACTGAAAGATTCTTACATACAAAATGGAAATAAACTAGCTCGAGCGATGGTAGTGTATCTCTAAGAAGAGATGTGGCGGCTACATGCCTATGAACTATGTTACAATGAGGCTCAAGGGCCTTTTTATTACTGAACAACAAAGGGAAACTCTAAAAAACCAAATTCCTAACCCTAGGATATGGAATGGCAAGATTTTGTGGGCCTCGTTGGGGTTAGTTGGTGTTGGCATTATGGTTCTGGTATGATTTCAGATGTTGTACTTGATGGCAAACACCCATGGCATGGCTCTCATTTTGATGAAAATAAAGAAGTACG
>APFE031718677.1:160142-170945 GCA_000404065.3 Pinus taeda | reverse complement strand
TTGTAAATGTCATGCTTGGCTAGTTCTGAAAGAGGAATAGCTATCTTCAATTTGCCGATTTCAGCTTCTAAGTCAAAGGGTCTTTCAGATTGGATCTTGGTATTGTGGGTGACAACCTTCTCCTTGTTCATTAAGTTTTCTTCTTGATTCTTATCTTGATCTTGAGGCTTGTCCTTTTTACTCATCTCTTGAGGAGTATTACTTGGATTAGGATGCAAAGGTGATGCAGCCATTAGCTATTGTTTTGAGGGAAATGGTTCAGTAACTTCTTCAACGGTTACTTCATTTGTAACTGAATCAGTTGTGTCATGTGGCTCTGTGACTATGGCTCTTTTGGGCTGCATGCTATCCTTTGTTTTTTCAGGCTGTGTTACATTTACAGTTCTGCTTCTTAGCTTGTATTGCTTATGAACTTCATAAACAGCTGTGTCATAACCTTGTTTAAAGTCAAATGACTCACATGACTTGGTTTGGAACTGCTTAATGTCATCATCCTTATGATCTTCTTGACTCAAAAAAACTTGCTGCTCATCACTCAGGCCCATCAGGTTAATGTGGGTATCATCTACTTGCTCATTTGAAGTGGATGCTTCAGTATAGTTTTCCTGGAATAGAGGTCTTATCTCTGGATCAGAACTGGCCTTGCCAACGTTTGGGTTTTGATTTCTCCTAAAATTGGGATTCCTGATAGGGTTATTTTGTGGTGCTTCCCGTGATGACTTTCTCTCAACTGATTCTACTCTATCACCCAACCTCTTCATACCGGTGAGTATTGCATCTAGTTTTTTATCAAAGGCTGAGGGTTCTTCTTTGAAGGTGGTTCTCTTTTCCAATCTTGCCCTGTTTCTTTTGGCAATTAGGTTAGCCTCTACTGTGACAACAACTTTTTGGGCATCTTCAAGGGTTTAAAGGGATCTTTCCTTTAACTGATATGCCATATCAGGGTCAAAACCATCAGGAAATTTGTACAAAGCTAAATTGAGAGAAGGTCTTAAATTCTGTGGTATTGCATTATATACATTGTTGAATCTTGCACAATACTCCAAAACGGTCTCTTGAGGACCTCGTTTGATTGTATCATATTCACCCAGTATGTGCAAGGGATCTTTCTTTTTTTCCCATCTGTTAGTAAAGGCTTGATAAATCTCATCAGGAGTTGTTATGGTATTTACAACAAGTGATCTAAACCAGGTTCTTACACCACCTGTCAGGCTCTGAACAAAAATTCTCATTCTCACACTGTCATCATCTATTTCATAGTTCTCAAAATGATCTTGCATCCTTCTGGCATGCTGAATAGCTGTGAAAGGGCCAGTGGAGTCAAAATATGAGATTTTGGATTGGTAGTCATGAGGTAGAGCTGCAGCATTAGCAGGTAACTGTAGGGGCGCATATCTATTAGCCATATTTGCAGGGTTTATAGGATTAACAGGGATAAACGGGACAACCGGGACGATTGGTACAATAGGAGTAATAGGTATGGCAGAAACTAAAGTGTTGGTCAAGGGAATATGTGCAGTGGATGAAGGTGTGAAAGGAGGGCTTTGAGATGTAGATGGTGAACTAGGGGAACCAGGGGTAGACCGGAATAGAACCTTGATTGGAGTAGGAACAGGGTTAGGGTAAACTGCCTCAGGACTCAAATCAGTAAGTTTTTCCTGCCCTTGCTGCTTCCTAATGATTTTAGGGATTGTGTTAGGGTTTTCAAAAACAGTTGGTGGATTGGGGTCAGGATTTGACCTTGTATACGGTGGATTCTTCTTGGGAGCCATCTTCTGAACTTGTTTTTTGAGTATTTTTTGAAATTTTCTTGTATCTGCAAGGACCAGAGAATATTTTGGAATGGCTGTGTATATCTCAAAGCCATGAAGATTGACTGAAGAAGCTTTTATCTAAACTTGTTAATGTAAAACAGAAACAGTTTTGAAGGCTTTCTGGCTGACATTCAGGCTTCATCTGTAGTTTTAGGAAATATACAACAATTAGAAAATCCTGAGGAAGTCCCCAGTGGAGTCGCCATTTATGTTAACACCCAGGTTGTTCCCTATGACTCCCAAGGGAATACGGCCGGGGTAACCACTAACAAGATTGGAGTATAGGTCCTAGCCTACTATATCAGAGAGGCTCTCTCTTTAAATTTTAGCTCTTGTTTTGTGAAGATTCAGGCTAGTTATTTTTTTTTTCAGTTTTTTTTGTTTGAGACTTTGGTTGTGAATTGTTGTGTGGAATGGCATGAAATGTGTGAAGATGCTAGTCCATTGGCATATGGAGTCAGAAATCTGAGACAGTCCCGGTGCTGTGATGGAGAAAGTTTTACTGAAGGCTAGATGGTATTTTATATAAAATTCTGTATATTGAGTGAACAATGGGAAATGGAATTACGACGTGTGATAACAATTTGAACAACAATTTCTACTTAGTAGCATACATGAATTACTAAATAGTAACTGTGAAATATTCAGGGTTTATTGGAGCAGTTAAGAATTCCAATTAAACAGCTGAAGTCATAGAAAACATTTATAGTAAAGACAGATTGAGATTAGGGTGTCTCCATGGACAAATCCTGAGCTATTCTTTTTCTTTATTCCTAGATTTAGAACAACATATGAGAGATGTGATCTAAAAAAATAACAAAACATTAACAGAGATAGAGAACACTTATTATATTAAGCCATAGCACTAGAATCCTGCAGCATTCAAAGGTTCCAAGACAGCATGCATTAGTAAGACTCGATTCCTGTAAACTTCAAGCTTTGTTTATATCATTCTTTCAGAAATTACAGCCGAGTTCTCTTTCTTAACAAGAAACAACAACCACCACCCCGTTGCAAGCTTATGCGAGGGGGAATATATACAATCGATTTTACAAAATATCTGAATCGCTGAGTTGCTTGATAAATTAAATGCGCTCACCAACTTTACAAAATAGCAGATAAGGAAGTTATTGCTGCCCTAAATGTAAAATAAAGTCTTTAATTATGTCAGAACTCTTCTTGACCTTTGGAGGACACTGAGTCGGTTGACTGTTCTGCATTAATGCTAAATGATGTGTCTTTATACTTTGTCATGTTGTAGCTTTCTCGGCCCTGTTCCCTGTAGCTGTCAGTGTTGCTTTTAGTGGCCAAATCTTCCTGCTGAGTTGGCTCATTCCACTTTTCTCCAGTCATAGTGTATGCATCATATTTTCTGAACATGATGACTTATGTTTTTTGATGACAAAACTTTGATGAGAGCCTCTTGTTTACAGCAACAACTATATCTTGTTGGTCCACCAGTCCTGTGTAGGCAATTGATGTCTCAAAATTGCATCTAAGGTTTCATCTGCGTCTGTGTATTTGTAGAAGTTTGGAGGCACTTCAAACAAATGTCTGATCTCATTCATAATAAAAAAATAAGTTCTCTACTCTGTCATAGAGACTTTGCCCAGATGCTGGCCCTGTTACCTCTGAAGTACTTGATCCTTGAGTGATCTGATTGGTGGCAAATGTGTTCACCCTTTTTGCATAATTCTCATGTGATAGTAGTCTCCCTGTGCTGTTCAACAAGCCAGGAAGACATCTGTCCTGTAATGCTGCAAACTTATCCATGAATCTGTTCACTTCTGTTTGCATGTCCTGGCTTCTTCGATCCAATGTTTGTACCAGGATTTTCAATGTGAGGACCTTCTTTATCAGCTGGATGGTTTCAATTCTGTTGGAGATTCCTATTGCTGCCAGCTGAGGACATGTGCGGTTATTAAGAATGTTGATCATTCTGTTGGCTATCTCAGGCATACTGCCTAGAGATGCCCTTGCTCTATGGAATTCCTTCTGTGCTTTGCCTATGAGCTCCATTTGCTCATGGATAGTCTCAATATACTGCCACTGATCTGTTATTGATTGGCCAATTTTGGCCCACAAAACTATCTTGACCTCAGCCACCATTTTGTCAAGGGTGAGCTCTTTCTCCAGCTCCTTTATCTTCTCTTTGAGAGCTTTTATTTCTCTCCCTTTTTCAGCTACATTCTGCTTGGATTTGTCATATTTTTCATTTATCTTAGCTAAATTCTCCTTGGCTTCATTTAGCTCTGTCATTTGGGCTTCTAGGATCTTGATTTCACTCATCAACTTCTGCATGTCAAGGCTCGGAGCCTGATCTGAGGTTGGTGCTGGTGCTGATGTTGATGGAGCTGTCTGCCCTGTGGGAGGAGCAGTAGTCTGTGGGGGCTCCTCAAGGTTTATGATCTCTGGAGGGGGCTGAGAAGTTTGACCTCCTTCTTTCTGTTGTAGGGCTACCTGCAGTGCAGCCTCTGTCTCTTCCAGCTTCCCTTGTGTTTGCACTAGCTGCCTGTGCAGTGCTACCAGCAATGTTGCTACATCCTGGTCCTGTCTTTTCTAGGCAACCTCTTCTGTTTGAGGGTGAAGGGTTGCTTGGATTTTAATCATCTTTCTTAGAGCTGCAAGGTCTGCATCTATTATTTTCAGCAGCGTTTGTATAGCTTTTGGATCCTTTGGGTCATGCCCAAGCTCTATGATTATATCCTCCAAAGACCTGACCCTGTTGTCTTTGGCCTGAGAGGATGCCTTCTCCAACTCAAGTTGGGCAGCTGTATTGTTCAAGCTATTTTCCAACCTATTTGCCAATAAGGTTTTATCTTCCAGTGTTGAATATACCATCTCACCCGTTTGCTTGTGAAGTTCTATTTGGTCCATAGTGTGGATGTCCTTGGCAAGAACCTCAAGGTTGGTTCTTATATAGTCTGCAGCTGACTGTGGCTGCAACATGGTTGGCATGAAATGACTCATGGTCATTTTCCCTTCTGTTATGTCGTAGGCTGACATAACCCTCTGCTGATTGGTAGGGGCCATCTTAAGCAACTGGTTGTAGATATGGAGCTTGAGTGGCTCATTTCTCCTTTTAATGTCGATGAATTGTTGCTTGATGCCTGTCTTAGCTCTCCTTTGCTGACTTGAGGAGCTGACCTCTCCTCCAAGGGTTCTTTCTTGTTCCTGCTGAAAGGAACTGGCAGATGCCTCCATGCTCGGTGGGCCCATGCCCAATGATTTCCCAATAGGCATTTCTTCCTCAGAGAGGGGATTCATTCTCTGCCTTTTCTCCCATTGATTTTTGGATGTGGTGAGGGGAGTCTCCTGCTCTCTATCCCTCTTCTTTCCCTTTTCTTCTTTCTGTGGAGTTTGCAGCACTGAGGCCTCCATTGTCGTTTCTTGCCTAGGAGGCACATTCTCTTGAGCCTGTTGCTCAGTGGATATTGGGGCTTCATCTATTTGTTCTTACTGTATTGGCTGCCCCTCTTTTTGCCCTTTTTCTTGCTGTTCTACTTGCTTTTCTGCTTTTTGTTCTGCTATAGGAGGGGGCTGTTCCTTCTCCATCTGCTTCCCTTTATCCTTGCTTGATTCCTGTTGAACAGTTCTGGCTGCTTGCTGCTGGGCTGTAGAGGATGAGGCAACTTCTCCAAGTTGCCTTTGATAGGAAGAGGAAACCTGCCCACAAGTTTCCAAGTCAGCCTCTTTCTCAATATTCTTTGCTTCTCTTTGTAGCATTTGCTCTCTAGTCATTGGCTCTTCTAGAGTGCCCTCTTTCCAGCTTAATGAATTGTCATATTTCTCAATAGGAGGCAGTCTCACGTGAGCATAGCCACCCAATTTGTATTTTACCCTCCTGAGGGAAATGAAATGATTAGGGTCATAAGGTACCCATTGGAAACTGATTTGCAGTTCGAGGGTCTCTAGGATCAAATCTGCTTCCTTCCATCCTTCCTCCCTTTTGTTGTATAGAAATGGGCCTAGCTGGTTCCTTACTTTTAGTTGCACCTTCTTGTTTTTACTATGGAAATGGACAAAGTCTGCATTTCCAAACTGCCTAAAATATTCTAAGGCAAAAAGTCTCATAGGGGCATATCTTGGCAGCCTATAAGGGTTCAACTCACAGCCATATATTCTGATTACTGTATGGTGTTGGTAAAAGTACCAATCACCAATGTTGTAGTCCTTTGAGAGGTGAAGAATCCTTTGCATCTCATCTATCAATCTGGGAGGAGGGACACCCAATAAATAGGTCATAGCTGGATGGATAAAAAGGTCTATGAATTCACAGTAGGTGTAAGGTGAAAAAGATACATGATGAAAGACTGAATACCAAAACACTACAGACCTTGGGTTTCCCTGGGCATTTAGCTTCTTGAGAGGAACAAGGAAAGCATCGAGCTGATAAAATAAGAACAAGTGATAGATGTACGTAGTGTATTTAAACACCTTTTCCCTTTCTAGATTCATCAATTGTTCATGAATCTTATTGGAAATGTATGTAGAAAAGTCATAGTGCACAGCAGGAGGCGTTCCAGGGGAGAATATGGACAGCATGGCCATAATGGTTTCATCAACATCCTCATGTGACCCATAACCCAGGATGTAACTGATCAAATCCACAAGAATTTTGCCCAGCTCATTGAGATATTGATATCTTATAGGAGGGGTTCCCACAGCTTCAAATTTTGGCTGAACAAATAACTGATTAATCTTGATGATCTGAGCACTCGATAGCTTGCCCCCTTTCTTTAGCAAGTCATTGGTGGAGAGAGGAGTTAGGGGCTTTGTAGTGTGAAAGTGTAGCATCTCATTAATGGCCTCAGGGGTGATATGGAACAATACTGAGCCTGAGGGGCTGAGAACAGCTCTTTGAAATGGATCATAGCTGGAACGACATTGATTTATCAAGTCTGGGAGGACATTGACTTGAGGGATATTGTAAATGGGCAGGTTGGAGTCCCAAATCCCTAAGATATCAGCTCCACTGAGATATTGGGCTTTTGACTCATTCTACAGGTGAATATTAAATTTGGAACTCATGGAAAATGAGTCTATCATCTGGTAATCTCTATCACCCAGGTCCTTCCACTCTAGCTCTCTGTGTGGGGCATTCAGAGGTTGCATATTCAGGGCTACTGGTGTTTCCATGGTTAAGTAGTACTTATGACTTGTACTAGAACTAGTTTCAGTGGGCAGAACAACACAAAGGGTTATTTTTGCAAAAGTAAGGCAAATTGTAAGGGAAAATGGGGTAAACTAGGGAAATAATAGTGTAAAATGCTCAAAAGAGAGTTAATTGAGCAAATGCAGGGACTAGTAGCACTGTTTTCCCGGTGAATTAGTGCAGCTCAAGTTTTAAGTCCACGAATGCGCGGACTGACTATGAATTTAGGAAAATGTGACTAAATGTGGGCTCAACAGGTGAAATTCGACCTTACAACTGAAAACAAATGCTGGTCACTGGGGATTTGCTGGTAAATACAAGGTTCCTCACTCTTTTTAATTCAGTTTTGGAGAATTATGGACACAACCAAGCGCGGAGGGGATGCTTTGGATAAATACTTGGTGAATTGCCGGCAATGGTCACAAATGTAGGTGGGTTGAAGGCGCCAATGATCTTCGGGTTGATTTCTGTAGGTTGGCGACAGATGGTCGTAATTTGCATGCAGAGGTGAGAAACAGTCTTTTTGGTAAAAGTGACAAAAAACATGAATTTTGGTTAAAATATGGACTTTTTGGGTTATTGGCGCTTTTTTGGATGATGTCAGCATGATGTCATCAGGTGGGGTCAGGGTCGGGTGACGTCAGCATGACGTCATCGAGTGACATGGCAGCCTGTGAGTGGTCCATGGGGATTGCATAGGTGGCGGACATGTTGGAGCGCTAGCGGGCGGGGATGCTAATAGGGCGATGAGTCGAACTTACGTGGGTGTGACGTAGCAGTGACGTGGGTAGGCGGTAAAGCACAAGTGGTAAGTAGTTTTTCTCGGACCGCTCTGGATACGGTCATGGTATTGTCAGAGGGCGGCCCGAGAAAATATGGGGGTGACGCGTGGCAGAGGCCTGACGTCATCCTCTGACAGTTTCTCGGGTGGTAAGGTTCGGTGATCGGGGCCCGTCCGATATGAATGTGGGCTGTCGGATGGGAAAGCCCAGATCCGACGGTCGACCGGTTGATGAGATGCAAGGACAATACGGAATGCGGGGCAAATAAAATATTATTATTTTCTGAAATGTGTGCCCTGTGGAACATTATAAAAAGTGGGTTTTTATGGTTTTTCGCAGAGTTACGTGTTAAAATGGGATTTTACACAGGTTTATTTACAAACAGGGTTTAGGTTATTAATCCAAGCAAATCCCGGATTAATCCCAAGATTAATTTTCCAACACTCTTTGGGTCGCGCTCAATGTTTTAGCGTTTGAAAACATTCAAAACGATACATAGAGCTATAATGCTCAGGGAAGGGGATATATAGATATTTTGGGTTTTTTGCCAAATTTACATAGTAATAGGGGGAATAGGGGGTATAAGGAGTTAAATAGTGATATATTAGTAGTTAATATGAGTGAAAAAAGGTGGATGAGGGGGGTAAAATACTAAGGTGTTATATGAAATCAACTTAGTTTTTAGGAAGTAGATCAAAATGAAAAGAATTTTTACACAAGAAATGTGGCTCTTAAAGAAACAAGAACCAACAAAAGACTTTGACTTCTTTCATGAACATAGGTGGCATAGGGATGTTAGCCATGAATTTGATGGGGGGTAATCTGGAAGTTAGACATGCTTCATTAAGTTGTTGTAAGACTGCTGCAAATAGGAAATCTGAACTGGCACCATGTTTTTACCTTTTCTTAGGCCAATGAAATGCCATAAACCATGCTTTTTGCAACCCCATCTACCTACCCACTCTATTGCCTAGAATGTTTTGTTACTCCAAGGAGGGTGCACTTAGACTTGCAAACCCTTATGTGCCTTTTCTTTTCCTTTGGCTTTTTCTTTTGATTTTCTATCTAAAACTACCCTTATTGCTTCCAAGGCCCCAGGTTAAGTAGATGGGAACCTTCATTCTCTACCTATCTACTTTACCTGCCAAGATTGAACTGTTTGGATAGATTTCTTTCTCTAATCTACAACAAAAATTGAAACATGGCATGACCCAGCTTAGGCTGTTGGATCACCCATTCAGAAGTAGGGTAGCATCTCCCAAATGTGAGTATATTTCTTCTACAAGAATATGAGATCTTTGTATCACCAAAGTAGATCATATTGGCACTTCCCTTGCCAATCATGAAAAATGAAACCTATTGGTATAGTTAGCTAACAGTAGGCATCGCCTCGGCCCACTTAGTAAAATAATCTACCGCGAGGATAATGTACGCATGCCCCCCGGCCGAGCGAGGGTTACATGTAATATAATCGATACCCCATTTTGAAAAAGGACCAACAACAATTATAGGGTGAAGAGGAGTAGGTGGAGCGCGCATCTTTCGATCAAACATTTGACAAATGTGGCATTTTCGGACCGCAATAATAGAGTCTTTAAACAAACACGGCCAGAAATAGCTAGCGCGCAATATCTTTTGGGCAGTGGCATACCCAGACATATGATCACCACATGCTCCAGAGTGACAGTCATTTAAGACCCTTTCGGCTTCCTCATGAGTGAGACAACGTCGAAAAATAGAGTCTGCCCCCAGGCGATAAAGAGTATCTCCAATAATTGTGTATTGCTACGATTGGAATTGAATTTTTCGACCGTCGGATCGTGAAAGATTGGGCCGAAAGGTTTGGGTTTGGAGATAAGTGATGATATCTCCATACCATGGATCTAAAGTGCTAATCAAAACAAGGATTCGTCCACAATGGGCTCCTCCGCCATAGTCTCTGAATCAACACGAGGAAAGTCACACATAAGTTCCGCAAAGACTAAAGATTTCTTTGACTTGGATTTTTCAAATTCCAAATCAAACTCCTACAAGATGACTATCCATTTGGAGTACTTGCCCCCCAGCAATTGTTTAGTCAAAATGTAGATCATGGGGTTGCAATCAGAAATGACTGTAGTTTTGCGTAATAAAATGTAATGACGAAATCTTTGGACAGCTTGAACGGCTGCCAAGGCCAATTTCTCCACATGTGAATATTTCAACTCAGTGGGATTCAACATGCGACTAAGATAATATATCACATGTTCCATTCCGAATTCATCCTCTTGAACTAACACCATCCCAATAGTGGAATAGGAAGCGGCAAGATACAAGTAGTAATCCTGGTTGTAGTTGGGAGGATGCAACAGCGACGCATGGGTTAACACATGTTTTAACGCATCAAAAGATTTTTGAGCTATCTCATCCCAAAAGAATGAAGCACTTTGTTTCAACAACCAGATAAAACCCTTCGTAATCTCGGCGTAGTTAGGGATAAATCGACGTAAAAAGTTTACTTTCCCTTGCAAACTTTGGAGTTGGCGAAGACTCGAAGGAGGAGGCAATTTGATGATAGCTTCGACCTTCGAAGGATTGACACGAATGCCGGCTTTCGAAACTACAAATCCTAGTAGTCGACCCGTTTCAATGCAAAACACACACTTGTGGGGATTCAACCGAATTTGATAATGCCTACACCTCATGAAGATTGCTCGTAAATGGACGAGGTGATCAGCTCTATGTAAGGAATGAGCAGGCAAGTCATCAAGATAAGGTTGCACAATGTGTTTTATATCACGAAAAGCGTAAGACATAGCCCGTTGAAACGTTGCGCCGATGTTCTTAAGGCCAAAAGGTAATTTGCAATAAGCAAATGTTCCCCATGGACAAATGAATGCCGTTTTTGGTTGATCGGTAGGCAGAATATTGATTTGATTGTAGCCCGAAAAGCCATCTATAAAGGAGAAAATTTCACTGCCGGCACAATCATCAATAATTTGATCGATATAGGGTGTAGGGTAATTGTCTTTTGGACATGCTCAATTAATATCCCTATAGTCGATACAGATTC